>CM054148.1:2293666-2451166 GCA_028751875.1 Rapana venosa
GTCCATCATGGACCTCTTCAACGGAGGGGTCACCTCCACCCTCTCCGCCCTCGAGTTCACCATCCTCTACCTCATCCACTACCCGAAAGTCCAAAGCAAGGTCAAGGACGAAATTGACAAGGTCACAGCGAAGGGCAAGGCCATTTCCTGGGCCAACCGGGAGGACTTTCCCTACACGCAGGCCACGCTGATCGAGGTGCTGCGCCTAGGGTCCGTGACTCCGTCCTCCCTGCCGCACGTGTCCACAGAGGACGTCATGATCGATGACCAGTACGAGATCCCCAAGGACGTCTTTGTGATGGCCGGCATCTACAGCCTGCACCGCGACCCCGAGTTCTACAAGGACCCGGAAGTGTTCCGCCCTGAGCGACATTTGAACTCGGAAGGGAAAGTGGTGAGACCGCGGAGTTTCAGGCCCTTTGGTGTGGGTGAGTGTTGGCAAGCCGGTTTGAAACCTTCTTTGCTTTGTTATTACTGTTTTTGTTTTGGTGGGGGGGGGGGGGGGGCGGGGGTGTCGTTGGGTGGGTTTTTTTTATTTGTTTGATTGGGGGGGGGGGGTTATTTGGGGGGTTGTAGTAGAGAGGTTGGGGTTTGCTTGGGTGGTTGTTGGGGGTTTTTTTTGGGGGGGAGGGATTGGGTTTGGGGTTTTTTGTTGGGGGGGGGCTTGGGGGTGATACTTATTAATAGGCTTAGGAAAGAAGGTTGCTGTAGAATTTGCATGGTGAAAAAGAAGAAGAAGAATGCAAAGAAGAATGATAAGTAGAAGAAGAAGAAAAAGAAGAAGGAGGAGGAGGGAGGGTGGAGGAGGATAGACCGTACAGGACTGAAGAACTGCAACACCTGGAAGACCAAGTGAGTACAGAAAGTGACAGGGCTGAGAAGGAACCAACAGTAGAAAACAATGTCAGCCTGAAGAAACAGACGGTCTTCTTCTTCTTCTGCTTCTTCTTCTTCTTCGTTCTTCTTCTTCTTCTTCTTTGCAATTCTTCTTCTTCTTCTTCTTCTTCTTCTTCTTCGTTGCAATTCATCTTCTTCGTTGCAATTCTTCTTCTTCTTCTTCTTCGTTGCAATTCTTCTTCTTCTTCTTCTTCTTCTTCTTCTTCGTTACAATTCTTCTTCTTCTTCTTCTGCTTCTTCTTCTTCTTCTTCTTCTTCTTCTTCGTTGCAATTCATCTTCTTCGTTGCAATTCTTCTTCTTCTTCTTCTTCGTTGCAATTCTTCTTCTTCTTCTTCTTCTTCGTTACAATTCTTCTTCTTCTTCTTCTTCTTCTTCTTCTTCTTCTTCTTCTTCTTCATCTTCGTTGCAATTCATCTTCTTCGTTGCAATTCTTCTTCTTCTTCTTCTTCGTTGCAATTCTTCTTCTTCTTCTTCTTCTTCTTCTTCTCTCGTTACAATTCTTCTTCTTCTTCTTCTGCTTCTTCTTCTTCTTCTTCTTCTTCTTCTTCGTTGCAATTCATCTTCTTCGTTGCAATTCTTCTTCTTCTTCTTCTTCGTTGCAATTCTTCTTCTTCTTCTTCTTCTTCGTTACAATTCTTCTTCTTCTTCTTCTTCTTCTTCTTCTTCTTCTTCTTCTTCATCTTCGTTGCAATTCATCTTCTTCGTTGCAATTCTTCTTCTTCTTCTTCGTTGCAATTCTTCTTCTTCTTCTTCTTCGTTACAATTCTTCTTCTTCTTCTTCTTCTTCTTCTTCTTCTTCATCTTCGTTGCAATTCATCTTCTTCGTTGCAATTCTTCTTCTTCTTCTTCTTCTTCGTTACAATTCTTCTTCTACTTCTTCTTCTTCTTCTACTTCTTCTTCTTCTTCTTCTTCTTCCCACAAAGCTGTGCAGCACAGATTCAGTGAGAAGTTACCGAAGTATGACATTGTAAACATGTGATGTCCAAGCCAGCACTTCCCAGACCTCAGTCTTCCTTTTTGGGTCATCCTGTCCAGTCAGAAGGCCAGAGACAGAGGGAGAGGAGGGGGGTGACAGACAGACAGACAGACAGACAGTCAGACAAACAGACAGACAGACAGACAGACAAACAGACAGACAGACAGACAGACAGACAGAGACTGCTGCCTGTACCAGTGCTGCTGGTCTTGGGCTAGGCCTCGGCAGCGACAGGCTGGCTTGGCAGCCTTCAGAATCCCAGGCCTCCCCTCTGCTCGTGGAGCCCTGCGTCCTGCTTTAGATGAATCCTTGCTTGTACCAACCAGTTCTTGCCATGGGCCGTGGACGCTGCTAGCATACTATCTATGTACGTTAACTTACAAACAAGAGGGAAACAATGTGCCTAGCTTGATCCTTTAGTCTGGGTGCTAGTAGTTCAGATGAGATGATGAATTGATGTCTCTTGTGCAGGATACAGTAGAGCACGCAAAAGATCTTTAACAAGAAGAAAGTTGACCAGAGTGAACTTCTGTATTTCAATAAAAATCCACTCTAGTCTCGGAATTCTGAGGGCCGCCTATGTGGTGGGGTACTTGAAAACGGTGCAGGCACACATCAGCTTCTCATCCGATATGTGTGTCTACTGCTTTACATGATTCCCGGGTGTGAGGAGTCGGACAGGCTGCACATATTTGGGGTAGCCCCCAGGGTGCTACGCTGGACATGCTCGACAACAACAACATCAGCAACAACAACAACAACAAACTCTCTCACAGAGAAATAAACACAGACTGGGGGGGGGGGGGTGAAGGGGGGTGCTGCTCTTCTGGCAGTGATCTCTTCCTGGTAGAGCAGCCTGCACTTCACCCACAGAAGTCTGCTGCTGTGACTGTGAACAAAATAGTATAGCATAACCAGCCGCCATGGTGCAGTGGTTAGCGCCTTGGGTTACGGACTGGAAGGTCGCGGGTTCGATTCCCATAAGAGTCATAGGGATTTTTCGGACTCAGGCCGGCTCCTACCCAGAGTGAGTGTGCTGTGGGCTCAGTGGGGAGACTGGAACCACACAGTCAAGCTTCATCCACTTAACGGATGCGAGTTTGAGAGTGTTGCTCAAATTACCTGACCAGCACTGCAGGTGTTTGTATCTCTCGGGCCCAGTTGACGCCGGGATATATTATGATAGTAAGCGTAGAGTACAACCCTGTCAAGTAGTCTCAAAGCATATGCACTTCCACAGCAGCATCATTACGTCATCCTCATTGTCATTGATCATCATGCAATTAAAAAAAATTGCCTCTGATTCGGTGGTCCCGGTTTCTCTGGTCTCATGGTGACCTCAGATTCGGTTTCCCCAAACACTTCTGTGCCTGAGGTGAGTTTGTGTCAAAGCCTTTGGGGTTGGAGGTTTGCGGGGGACGGTCGTTGGAGGGACGTTGTGGTGGTTGCCATCTCGGGTGGGCAACTCACTCAGTCTGGCTCCGCGACTGAGCTAATACTGTCGTTAGTAGGGGGCTTAGTAGGTGGTGTCCTGCGTATGTTAGCTCAGAACAGGCACCACTGAACACCACCAAAGTGACCCAGCAGCAGTGCAGGGCCCCTCTGGCTGGTGGCCCCACGGCGGCCTGATAGTGATGGGCTCCCTGTGGACTTCCGACCCTGAGGATGAGACATAACAAATCTGGGTATGGCTGTGGCGGGGAGATTGGAATGAGCGGCGTGGGAACAGTAGGACGGGGGATGTCACAGAAGATGAGGCAGCAAAAAAAACAACAACAAAAAATAGTATAACATACTGTAGGATCACCAGACACGTCACAACTCTTGCCAAGACTGTCCTGCAGGGGACAGACACTGGAGGGAGGAAGAGAGGGGCAGACAGACAGATGAAGAACTGGATGATACAGACCATCACAGAACAGACCGGCCTTGACATGGCTGTGTAGTGTGGCTGCTGGAGGCTGAAGACAGACAGACAGACAGACAGACAGACAGACAGACAGACAGACAGACAGACAGACAGACAGACAGACGGACAGACAGACAGACAGACCAGCCTGGAGAACACTGTTGACCAAGTGTCCCGCATGTCCCCCATGTCCCCCATGTCCCCCGCCCCATCACCAAACGACCATCTTTATCAGGGGACTGCTGATGCCGATGACTGTACGATACAATCCTGTACCATGCAACACTGTACAATACAATCCTATACAATGTAACACAGTACAACACAATACAGTACTGCACAATACAGTACTGCCCAACAGCACACAACACAATACAATGCATCACATCCCAATACAACAACGCAACACAAAACAATATTGGAATACCATAACTATCCTAGCCTCCACGGTTACCATCAACATTATAAATGGTGTCGGTGCAGGGGAGCGGATGTGTCTGGGTTACCACCAAGCGGAGATCGAGCTGTTCCTCTTCCTGACCAAGCTGCTGGCCTCCTACCGCATCAGGGCAGAGAACCCCGACAACCCCCCTCCCTTCGACGCCCTCATGAGGATCGTCAGGCGTCTGAAGCCCTTCGTCTGCATCCTGGAGCCTTGGGACACTTGAGGTCATCGTCCTGGGGGGTGACGCCATGGGCATGACGTTTTGTGTGCTTTGGAGTTTGCACTCCATCCCTGTCGTTCTGTGTGCCCCACCTTACTTTGGGAGGGGGGGGGCTGCACGAGGAGTGTGACGTTTTGTGTGGACTTCTGCCATGTTGGGCTCTGCCTGACTCTTGCCTTGCCTGTGGATGAGGAGGGAAAGTGGTGGTGGTGCTGGGGGGGGGGGGGGGGGGGGGGGGTTGCTGTTGTACTTGCTGTTGTGTGCGGCACAAGGATACCGATGTCTCTTCTGACTGTGGGACGACTTGTGCAAACTCTGATGTGTGCAGACTATGACGTTGTGCTGTGTAGTCCTGTTGACTGTTGTCCTCATGACTGATTTGAATCATGGTTACACAGCCCGTGAATGAAAGAGGGCAACATGTATAAATGAAAGGTGTAAAATAATGAAGGAACGAATGAATGCATGGATGGAGGGAGCGAGTAAGTGATGAACGAACGAATGAATGGACAAACAAGTAAATGAATAAATGAATGAATGAATGAATGAATGAACAGATGATAATTATGGAAAAGTATTCGATGACAACAATTTGATATGGGTAGTGGACATAATGTTGTTGTCCCCGAAGCGTCGGGTGCTGAAGTATGGCGACATTTGAGAAAATGCCTTTTGTAGCGTGTGCCTTGTATTCATTTCCTGCCCATTCCTGTTTGAATCTAGCTCCTTTTCATAGTCAAGCTTTAATGTTGTTGTTGTTGTTGTTGCTTGTTTCAGAAGAGTGTATCATATTTGAATTTTACCATCGACCTAAAAAAAAAAAAATTGTTTTAAAGCAAATCATGGCTATAGAATTTACAGCTGAATTGATTTAGATCTGTGCGTTGTGTTCTGTAAATTTTGTTTGTTTGGGGTGAGGAGATGTTTCTTTTGTTTACTTTGGGTGAGGAGATGTTTCTTTTATTTAGTTTGGGTGAGGAGATGTTTCTTTTATTTACTTTGGGTGAGGAGATGTTTCTTTTGTTTTTGGATGAGGATATGGGCGTTCCGTCAATTAGAGGAATCTGGATTTTTTAATTTTTTTTAGGTGGGGGAGGGTATTTATTTTGGGTCAGAGATGTTTCTGTTATGGTTGGGGTTCTTTGTTGGTGGTGGTGGGTTGTTGTTGTTGGGTTGTTGTTTTTTTTTTGGGGGGGGGTTGGGGGGGGTGTTTGTATGGGGTTTTTGGGGGGAGGGGTGCTTGTTGTTGGTTGGTTGGTTGGCACAACTGGCTGGCTGGCTGGTTTGTTTTTAAAGCATTGTTTTCATTATTTATTGTCAATCCACGGACCAAACAAGGGCAGATGTTTTTCCAAGGGAATTCGTTTACGTTTCTGCGAGGTGTTCAACGTGATTATTATTTGTCATACTGAATGTTGTCTCAGCGTTTAATTGTTACAGGCCTGTCTTGTTTTCTGTGTTTGATGACGTGATGAATAAACAAACCCTGGTTTTATTGTCCATTTATGCCTGTGCATAGTTTTGCATTTTTGTCAGATGTTCAGCACTTTCTTTAAAACATCAGCAACCTGAACAATGGTGTTTACGTGGTCGCACTTTAGTGCCAGCAACAAGAGGGGAAGTTGTCTTTTGTTGCGAGTAAGCTATGGATTCAAATAATGGTTCTTTTACTGATACAACTTCCTTTAAAAAAAATCAAATTTCTACAAATAATTGGGGTATTTTTGGGGGGGGTGTTTTTTTTAAAGTACACTCTTCTTCTTCTGATAGGGAAACAAATCCAGCTGCAGAAAAAAAAAAAAAAGGGTGAAAGGGTGGCGCAGCGCTTGTGGCGACGCGTTCTCCCGCTCTCCCCGGGGAGAGCAGCCCGAATTTCACGGAGAGAAATCTGCCGTGACTTAAAGTGGTATGAAATAAAATCTGAGCGCTTTGATTTGTTGCTTTACTAGATTCAGCGCTATATAAATTCCATAGATTATTATTATTATTCTCCCTCCCCCTCCCCCACCAAAGAAGGTGTGTCCCCGAGTCCTCTGCTCCTTTCACTGTGGTCTTTCTCTCCAGGTAGGATTGGCTATTTGAGTTCAGAAGTGATCACAGCCTCCACTTCCCATTACCACTTCATTCAATTGGCGTCTCCTTTTCCCATGAGCTGTGAGAGGGTGGGATTTTGGTGTTGGGTTTTTGAGGTGGTTGATTTTTAAATAAAGAACTGCTTTGACTTGACTTGATTTCCTCCACACTTCTGTTCCTGTAGTGGGTTAGTGTCGAAGCCTCTCAGGTTGAAAGGTGATGGGGAAATGCTGGAGGGGCACTGTGGTGGTCACCACTTTGGTGGGGCAAATTGTGTGTGTGCGTGCGTGTGAGAGAGAGAGAGGGGGGGAGGGGGTGACAGACAGACAGACACACAGAGAGACAGAGATGTCAACACATGTGACAAACTTTTGGAACTCTCTTCTATTCATACAGAACCAGACAAATGCTCAATGCAAAAAGCCTTTATTTCTCACTAAAAAAAATTGATATTCATTTTTCAAAACTTGATACAGACAAGACACACAAAAAACCCTGACAAATTCATATCCAATGCTAGTGGAATTTGTCTTGGTATTAATTTGTTAAGGAAACAGTCCAAACAGCTCAGTGTATGACAGAGCACAGGCAAGGTTTGGTTTTGTTTTGTTTTGTAACGTATTGGTTTTCCCCCCAGCAGAAATACATAACTACACAAAAAGGCTGTACACAAGGTGTACACAACAAATAATGATGCTAATTTTTTCTTTCTGTGTGTGTGTGTGTGTGTGTGTGTGCGTGCAGTCTGTTTTCCCCAAATCAGTAAATAAACCAATGTAACTAAATAAAAACATCATCAGTCATCTGTAGCCGACCTCTGAGGTCACTTTCAAGTAGCAGCCAACACAATCTTCAAGTCTTTTTGTTTTCTCTTTTGTTTCTTCTTCTTTTGTTTTCTTGCTTTTTGTTTCCTTTTCTCTCTGTAAACTCCCCCATGAAGACCAAGACTGAGGTCATGGCTACTGAAGGATTCTGCTAAAAACTGCTGTCTACCTTGTTTTGAGTTGTTTCTCCCTTTAACACACACTGACACACACACACACTCTTTCAGTGGTCAGCAGCCTATGATGACCATAGTCAGAAATGCCCATTCCCCTCCTGTACTCAATGTCATGTTCAGTCATGGCACATTTTCTCTGCATGAAATTCAGGCTGCTCTCCCCCGAGGAGGGTGCATCATACACAAAAAGAGCAGCGCCACCCTTTGGTTAACAGTTATTTTTCTCGTTTCCAAATGTATTTGTTTCCCCAATAAGAGTGGCTTCTTTTTTCCCTTGCTTTCAGACGTTTTGTCGAGATTGTCTTCAGCAATGATTATCTCTTACAGCCTGCACTGTCTAAAGTCAGAGTATGGCTGCCTTCATAGCCAGGTACTTGAAAACAGTCATACATGCACAGATCTCTGGTGGGATGAGCGAGTAGTCAGACTGCGTATTCAGGATGCCCCGAGCTCAGGATGTTATACTGGGGAGCGCCCAACCACCACCACCATTGTTCTGCTTTGAGAGGGATCAGAGTGATCCTCGCCCAGCTTTCTTCTAACACAAGACACTTCACTTTCCAGCCTGAAGTTTCCAAACCAGGACTTGATGCACCTTGTGATGACTGTCACTGTACAGCTACAGCTGTCTGCCTATGACTGTCACTTTACAGCTAAAGCTGTCTGCCTATGACTGTCACTGTACAGCTACAGCTGTCTGCCTATGACTGTCACTTTACAGCTACAGCTGTCTGCCTATGACTGTCACTTTACAGCTACAGCTGTCTGCCTGCCTGTATGCCATGTCGGGCATCAACTGTATCCATACATGGAACATGCCCCAAAACAAACATAAACAGCCTCACCTCTCTGCTCAGAAGACAAACGAAGAAATCAAATAATTATGAAAACGATACGTCAATCCTGACCAGCCCTATGTTCTGCTGACTTCAGAGATCGGTCATATCTATCCCTCCCTCCCTCCCTCCCTGCCTCCTGTCCAACTCAGACTGTACACTGTTGGCAGCCACTGAGTTGTTTTACAGTCATCTGGATGGACAATTTTAAATTCTGTGAGGTAATTATCAAAACTTCTATTTTATTTTCAGATAACACTGACAGTGCCTCTGCAGGCACATTTTGTTCATTCACACACACATTCACACACACACACACATTCACACACACACACAACTACACATTACACACACCCCACACACACACACACACTACACACATTCACACACACACACACATTCACACACACCACTTACACACACACACACACCACACACATTCCACACACACACAACACACATACACACACACACACAGAGCTGGTCATGTGATTCACTGGAGAGTAAAACAATGAAAGAAAACACTGACCATTACCGTTTCTGAGTGTGCACTCTGCTAAAGCTGTTTCACTGTTTCACAGTCAACTTCCTCCCTCTCCATGGTTTCTGTTAATTCATTAACCACTAGCAGGCTATCAGTGACAGCACACGTTTGTCGCCAAACACTGTACAACAGATGTAGAATGGAAATATGTCACCTCTCTCCATTCTTTCACACATTTTTCACAGTAAATGCACCATCACCACAAAAGCCTCAGTCACAATCCAAGGAGCGCAAAATGCCACAGCAAACAAAATGCACCCCCATCAAAAAAAGAGACTGGGAAAAACATAGGGTTTTGTCTTCACAGTTTGTACAAAAAATCCCCAAAACAATACAATGCCATTAGGAGTCTTTTCAAACGACCTCTTGGTATTACAGGAAGAAATAAAAATCACACAGTTACACTCCGGGCTATGCAGTATGGAAAACCAAAAAAGGTAGTGAAAACCATTTTTATTTCAACATCCATCAAAAACAGTACATGTGAAGAGAGAGGAGGACGGGGAAGCAGACATGAAACCGAGGCCTGGTCACAAAATGATGACATGAAAATGGAGGAAAAAACCACATCAACCATTTCATTTATGTCTGTTTTATTACCTAGGAAAGTGATGGGGGGAGGGGGGGGGTGACCAAAAAAAAAGTACAAGCATGAACAAGCCAAAGTTCTTCATCAGGCGATACACAAGTTCAAAATACATGCACACCACTCCCCTTCAAACACACAGTTATGTGACATAACAGTTATGTGGAGGTTAAGCGAACTAGCCCTGTGGAAGATTTCGCAGTGTGTTCATTAGCCAGTCCAAAGCTGAAGTAAACCCTGCACCACCTCAGGTCCGCTTCCACGCAGAGCAACATGACGACGTTCTTCTTCACCGGCAACACCAACCCTCTCCATGCCCCCTCCTCCCCAGCGGTATCCTCATCTGGATCATTGTGCACACTCACTCCCACACAATAACACACCATCGCATACAATGATGAAAACAATACTGAAAAAATACAAACAGTGACTGCAGGAGTACTGACCTACACATTCAAATTCCTGTTGGAAATACAACCAACTCGACTCAAGACAGGCTGAAGCGAATGAACACATGCTAAAAATAAAAATTGATAACAACAGCCACATTATCAAACAATAATGTGAGTTGACACAACTTAATGATGTGAATCAATCAACACAAATATCTTGAAGTTTATTTTGGCAATACAGGTACACTCAAGAGATCTATCTCTGAGCTGTCACAGACATAAACCAGTGAAATATCAAAATCAAATATCAACATTGCACATGACAGAAACAACTGACGATAATAACCAAAGTATAAGAGACAGAACAAGGTTGTTTCTTTTACTATCACACACCCTGCTCCCTTCACTCACCCCCCACCCCTGATTTTTGCATCCACACAAATGCACACATCACCACAACCGTAACCCATCCATTTACACACACACACACACACACACTCTTTCTTTTGTCAGTAACTTTACATATGAAACAGACTTCACATTCTATTCTATCATGCTTAACCGAGTCAAAAGTCTCCACTCAGATCTAAAGACAATGTGAGTACAGTCTTCATTCATTTTCCCCATTAGACTTTCTTTTTTTTTAAATTAAAGCAAAACAAAGCAATGTCAACCAATTCTTTTAACAAATATCTCAGGTACTAATTTGTCCCAGAAGATGACATGCAGCCACCTTCATGGTGGCGGGAAAAAACGGTTGAACACACAAAACCATTGGTGAACCCAAAAAATGTTGCCATGAAACTAAAATTAGTTTACATTTACTTTTACATAATGATACAGGTCATTCTCTGACAAAAGATGATGGATGTCAAAAAGCAAAGTCCATGCTTAAGTGAGGATTTAATCAGCAATTTCCCGCTGTGAATCACACTCACTACTTCTTCAGTCTTCTTTGAGACCAAAAGGGAAAAAAAACCATAAAAACAAAAAAAAATTTTTTTAAGGCAAACATCTGTCTGTTCACGGAACTGAGCTTGATCACTACCATCCAATCTACATCGTAATAACACACTGTTCATGACAAATTTTGTAAGATCTCACAAATTGACAAAGAAATAATAAACCCTGACCGCAACACAAGGCAACAACAACAAATAAACCAACAACAACAAAACCAACACACTGATCTTATGATGGAGATCATATCAAAATATAAAACTATTAATTTGTATCAATATTAAAGCGTAGTCCAAAAAAGAGTGTGTAGGGATAGCCAACTACAACTTATGCCCATCATGTTCACATGTCTGGGCGAGTGTTCACCGTGTACACCAATCCATCTTTACACTTTTCAGGAGGCCACCAACCTCGCCCTCTACACAAATATGGACTAGCACATGCTCCCACTAAAATGCAGCCCTCATTATACATCATCACATCACCCTTTCAATCTTTTGTGTATTGTGTGTGTGTGCGTGTGTGTTTGTCCTAATCATTATAAACATAGGTTTACTCACTGCTACTGCTTTGTCCTAATCATTATAAACATAGTTTACTCACTGCTACTGCTTTGTCCTAATCATTATAAACGTAGTTTACTCACTGCTACTGCTTTGTCATAATCATTATAAACATAGTTTACTCACTGCTACTACTTTGTCCTAATCATTATAAACGTAGTTTTCTCACTGCTACTGCTTTGTCCTAATCATTATAAACATAGTTTACTCACTGCTACTGCTTTGTCCTAATCATTATAAACATAGCTTACTCACTGCTACAATTGTCACTTCTCTCCAGGTCCATGTTGATCAATTCAACGCTCTCAACTGTGTATGAACATACTTCTTGTTTGACAATAATATTTGATTTTTTGTTTTCAACCCTGTGACAGAGACACAATCATACATACATGTAAACAGTTATTCTTTCATAATTCTACCCCAATGAGCAGGAATTATCACAATGAAATTAAATACGTTGTGAACAAAACAAAAACAACAAATAACCCACTGAAATAAAATGCATGAAATAAAAAGCATTAACTCCCTTAACTTGTTAGCACCCCTGAATAACTGTATAACAGCAAAACTATGAATTTTAAAAAAAAACAAATTATTAAATCATACCCACACACAAAATCACAAAGTCATTCACCAACAAAGCAACAAACAAACAAATGAATAGTCAATAGATTTTTAGTTTCTTTGACAGACTAGCCTAGCACTTACAAACATAACAGATGTGCATTAAATTCCCACGCTTTACTTTGAATGACATAAAAACAAAATTCAACCAAACTGCTATGAGACAGATTAAATCAGCGAATTTCGCTTTACTATCTTCTGTTCACGATAGCAACAGGAATGAAAATGATCTACATGCATTTTACATCACATCTGGAAAAAATAAGATGCTAGGATTAAAAAACAACAACAACAACAACAAACCTAAACAGCAAGCAAAAAGGTCAGTAAACTAATACTGCAGCCTACACCAAACAAAAAACAAAAGAGGACCAGGCATTTACATTTTTGTTTCAATAAAAAGTACTTACACTGAAAACATTATTTATACAAAATCCACAACCTATAAGACAATGCTCGATGTAAAAAAACACGATCAAAACCAAATAACAGAACTGTACAGCAAACCTGTGTGTAAATTTACCATTACATGGTGTTGCATACTGAAGTTTCAGTTACACAAAGGAACACTTTTCAATAAAGCAGTACAAGGGAATACTTTGACCATTCATAGTCTGGAAAATGGATTACTTCTTATCCACCACAAAAGCCATGTTGGGAAAACAGCTGCAATCTTTCAAAACTGATCACGGAATGCTCTGAAACGCCAGATGCCATTTTGTCTTTCTCTCAGAAACCGGTATCGAAGTGGGTTGGAATTTTTTGTTAAAACTCTTCAAAATCGTTACTGTACTGTCTTTAGTTTACATGACACTGCACCTTCAGCTGCCCAACTAAAAACAAAACAAAAAAAATAACCAAAAAATCAAAACCCTCAAACCAACCCAAAAACCCCTGAACACACAAACTGACCATGTGAATGCGCTGTGACCACCAAGCACATCAACATGCAGGCAGCACAAGTTCAGTGAACTTTCTTCTATGCTAACTTCCTCTGCGTTTCTCTCTCTTTCTTCTGCACAGGCATGGGCAGACCCCCATAGGGTCAACTTGACCACAACCCCCCCCCCCCCCCCCCCCCACATTCAATGCAGTGTTCCAAGGACTCCTCGAGGAGTGCCAGAAGTCACAGTCAGGTAGTCAGTCAGTCACAGTCAGGTAGTCAGTCAGTCAGGTAGTCAGTCAGTCAGGTAGTCAGCCACAGTACATTCTCTGACAGACTTCTAAAGTTCCGCGCTTTCACTCCTCAAGGAGTTTCAGAAGTCAAAGTCTGGCACAGCATGCAGATTCAGCAACTGTAACTCAGTAGGGTCAAGGGCCAGTGATAAAAATTAGCCCCCCACCCCCCCCCCTCCCTCCCTTATCTTCACCCTCTTGGGGAGAGGGGGGGGAGGGGGGGGTGCAAGTGCTATCAGCTCCTGCTGTCCATACTTAGCACCATGTGGCCCCAGCTGCTCTGGTCTGGTCTGGGCTGAGATGGGCTGGGAAGGATGGACAGCAGCTGAGAGAGGCTGGGAGTGGGGAACTGACAGCTGTGCAGGCAATCCCTGTTCACTCTAGCTTCTCATCCTCCACGTTTTCCATTCATTAACTTGAGCCACTCTTGTCTTTCTGACGGCTTTTTCAGGTCACTAAGCGCTACATAAACATAAAAGATGGGCAGACAAATTCCGCGCCTCAAATGACAGTAAATGGTTTGTTATTAAAGAAGAAATGAACACTAAAATGTCCTGATGTGATTGTAAAACCATTTCATGGGAAAGAGTGCCCTTACAATCAAGGGGTAGGGGGAAGGGAGATACACGCACACGCACACACACACAGAGCACGCACACACAGAGCACACACACACACACACAGAGCACACACACACACACAGAGCACACACACACATGCATGCTCACACACACAGACGCACACCGCGTGCGCGTACACACATACACACAGCACACATATACACACACACATACATACACACACATACACACAGAGCACAGTAAACATACACAGCACACACACACACACACACACAGAGCACACACACACAGAGCACAACACACACACACACACACACACTTCTACAGGAGAAATAATGGGAGGGGGAAAAGCCCTCTTTATCTGAACACTCTCACATTTCACCCACGTTTTACCGCGTGCTGAAGAAGTAAGTAACCACGATCATCACGACTGCCTCCCTACAACAAAACCTCTCAGGACTAGATCTCCCATTTCACAGACTGGAATACGATCACAAATCACTCACCACAATGGAGCACGTCTGAAATGCATCACAAGATGGAGAACTGATATGAGAATAGATCAGTCCTCCCTCCCTCCCTAACTGCTCCTCCTCCTTCCAACTAATACATATTATACAGTATACAAGTTTGTAAGAAGGCGCGCACGCACGTGTCTGCATTCATACACACTAAAACAGCACTGTATGTGCTGGTAGTATCCAACGTAACGAATGCCCGCACAGAAAAAAAAGGTAGAACAACGCAATATAACCTCATACCTCAAGTATTTTGCAATCCTTACAGAACACAAACTGCAATGCCGCCCAAAATACCCTGGGTCAGGTTTTGACTTGGTAAGATTTTAACTTCACTGCATCAATACACAGGTGTCGTTCTGAAATACCACTAAGTGGTGACGACTATAACAACTTCTATATAACTGACGGTAAGACCCAGAAGATGTACTTCACACACACACACTATATATATATACTATCTATCTATCTATCTATATACATATATATATATATATATATATATATATATATATATATATATATATATATATATATATATGTATATATATGCTTACCCTCCAGTATTGTGAAATAATGCAGACAGCAATATCATTTGTCATTCTAAAGTTCGTATGGCAAAATAGTGGATAACTTGTTCAATTACAAGAAAAAACAAAACACAAAACTAGTCCTATAAAATTTAAGCTACATTCACTGTTCAACAAAACAGAAGTCTTCACTAATTTTTCAGCCACTATCACTTATGATGAAAGTATTTACCACTATCCATAAACTCCACAGTACACAAAAAGAACACACAGTCCACGAACTACACAGTGCACAGACACGAAAAGAACACATAGTCCATGAGCTACACAGTACACAGACACAAAAAAGAACACACAGTCCATGAACTACACAGTAAACAGACACAAACAGAACACACAGACCATGAACTACACAGTACACAGACACGAAAAGAACACATAGTCCATGAGCTACACAGTAAAAGTTTTAAAAAAAAGAACACACAGACCATGAACTACACAGTACACAGACACAAAAAGAACACATAGTCCATGAGCTACACAGTACACAGACACAAAAAAGAACACACAGTCCATGAACTACACAGTAAACAGACACAAAAAGAACACACAGACCATGAACTACACAGTACACAGACACGAAAAGAACACATAGTCCATGAGCTACACAGTAAAAGTTTTTAAAAAAAGAACACAGACCATGAACTACACAGTACACAGACACAAAAAGAACACATAGTCCATGAGCTACACAGTACACAGACACAAAAAAGAACACACAGTCCATGAACTACACAGTAAACAGACACAAAAAGAACACACAGACCATGAACTACACAGTACACAGACACGAAAAGAACACATAGTCCATGAGCTACACAGTAAAAGTTTAAAAAAAAGAACACACAGACCATGAACTACACAGTACACAGACACAAAAAGAACACACAGTCCATGAACTACACAGTACACAGACACAAAAAAGAACACACAGTCCATGAACTACACAGTAAACAGACACAAAAAGAACACACAGTCCATGAACTACACAGTAAACAGACACAAAAAGAACACACAGACCATGAACTACACAGTACACAAAAAAGAACACACAGTCCATGAACTACACAGTAAACAGACACAAAAAAACCACACAGTCCATGAGCTACACAGTACACAGACACGAAAAGAACACACAGTCCATGAACTACACAGTACACAGACACAAAAAGAACACACAGACCATGAACTACACAGACACAAAAAGAACACACAGTCCATGAACTACACAGAACACAGACACGAAAAGAACACAGTAACTTCCCTAAACCTACAGCACCTTGTCAGTGTGTGCACAGATACTCTCGCACATCCATGCCAGAACACATACGTGTACACATGCTCATTCATGCACTGGCATACATATGTCCAACGTCTCTGCTATTTTTAAACCTGGCAAACAAAACAACAGTTCTGAGCCCTTCTGAGTGTCAAGTTAATCACATCTCCTCACAGCACTGTTGCTCTGTGATCACGAGGTACTCAACACCCTCCCTCTACCTGGCAACAGAGTTAGTTAACCCTTCTGCATCTGTGACCCTCCTCCTCCACGAAAGAGTCCCACTGCACCTGACCCACTTTTCTGCCAGGGGCAGGTGGGGATCAGGTCGTCAGTTTGGAGATTTTGACTGATAATAAAACTATAAGCTTTCCTATATCCCTGCACTGAAGTATCAAGGCATAACATTGTTAACTTATTGCTATACAGACGCATTTAAAAACACCCAATCCTATACAATGCAAAATTCATCAATTTCTCATTTCGTCATTTCCTGGGGTCGTCCATTTCCATTTATAATAACTTTTCAAAGAAGTTTTTGTACTGAGCTGTTGTATTATTGCAGATCAATGACACGTTTAACAGCTAAAACTTGACCGTCAGTGCCATGTGATTTATTGTGTGGTGTAAAGGTAAAGGTAAAGGAGTCCCATAACCTATAAGGTCGTAGGGGAGCGAGGCGTCAGAGACCTCACTTCTCTAGGGCCAGCATATTGAGGGCGGCGCCCATCTCCTCTCCCTCGCTGCTTTACCTTCCCTGACCCTAAAGAGGGCAGGTACCCATTTACAGCTGGGTGAACTGGGGGAATTGTACTGAAGCCAAGGCGCGCAAACGGTCACCCATCCAACTGGTAACCACGCTCGACGCTGCTTAACTTGGCTGGGGGAAAGCGAGTGCTCCGACCACTGAGCTATCCCGTCCCCTTGTGTGGTGTAGGGTCACAATTATCCCAGTTGCCTACAGCTGGCTGCAAATCCTCTCTATGTAATGTGGTCACTGCAGCCAATACTGTCCAGGCCACAGTCCATCCCCCCCTCTCTCTCTGTCTCTCTGTCAGTCAGGTCTGAGGGTCTTCTGGTGTGCCCCAAGCTCTGCCTTGTTGCAGACACACTCACAGCCTGCTGCTCCACCCTTGCCATGCCTGGTGTCCTAGTTTCTCTACCGTGCCCTGTGTCTAAACAGGAACACTTTCTTCACAATGTCCAAATATTACACATACCACGAAGAGTTGGGTTGTTCTTTTTAATATTAAATGCCAGAGAGATAATAAAATTTAACAAATAAAAAATATTTAAAAATTAAATGCCAGAGGGTAACGCTGTCTGTCTCAAATACCACAAAGAGTTGGGTTGTTCTTTTTATCTATTAAATGCCAGAGGGTAACGCTGTCTGTCTCAAATACCACAAAGAGTTGGGTTGTTCTTTTTATCTATTAAATGCCAGAGGGTAACGCTGTCTGTCTCAAAAACCACAAAGAGTTGGGTTGTTGTTTTTATCTATTAAATGCCAGAAGCGTAACGCTGTCTGTCTGTCTTCACTTGAAGCATCTTCTTGCCAGCTGGCCCAGCATGCAGAGACAAAAACTCCATACGTGCAGGCAAGTAACGTCCACCATACTTTTTGAATAGAGGTTGAGGCAAGTAATGCCCACCATACTTTTTGAATAGAGGTTGAGGCAAGTAATGTCTACCATACTTTTTGAACAGAGGTTGAGGCAAGTAATGTCTACCATACTTTTTGAACAGAGGCTGAGGCAAGTAATGTCTACCATACTTTTTGAATAGAGGCTGAGGCAAGTAATGTCTACCATACTTTTTGAACAGAGGTTGAGGCAAGTAATGTCTACCATACTTTTTGAACAGAGGTTGAGGCAAGTAATGTCTACCATACTTTTTGAACAGAGGTTGAGGCAAGTAATGTCTACCATACTTTTTGAATAGAGGTTGAGGCAAGTAATGTCTACCATACTTTTTGAATAGAGGTTGAGGCAAGTAATGTCTACCATACTTTTTGAACAGAGGTTGAGGCAAGTAATGTCTACCATACTTTTTGAATAGAGGCTGAGGCAAGTAATGTCTACCATACTTTTTGAACAGAGGTTGAGGCAAGTAATGTCTACCATACTTTTTGAACAGAGGCTGAGGCAAGTAATGTCTACCATACTTTTTGAATAGAGGCTGAGGCAAGTAATGTCTACCATACTTTTTGAATAGAGGTTGAGGCAAGTAATGTCTACCATACTTTTTGAATAGAGGTTGAGGCAAGTAATGTCTACCATACTTTTTGAACAGAGGTTGAGGCAAGTAATGTCTACCATACTTTTTGAATAGAGGTTGAGGCAAGTAATGTCTACCATACTTTTTGAATAGAGGTTGAGGCAAGTAATGTCTACCATACTTTTTGAATAGAGGTTGAGGCAAGTAATGTCTACCATACTTTTTGAATAGAGGTTGAGGCAAGTAATGTCTACCATACTTTTTGAATAGAGGTTGAGGCAAGTAATGTCTACCATACTTTTTGAATAGAGGTTGAGGCAAGTAATGTCTACCATATTTTTGAATAGAGGTTGAGGCAAGTAATGTCTACCATACTTTTTGAACAGAGGTTGAGGCAAGTAATGTCTACCATACTTTTTGAACATCAACATTTTCAGTCTGGATGAGGCTTCAGGATACACAATGCTATTCTGCCTTTAAAAAAAGAATGTTCAGAGACATATAGATCCTTGATATAGAAACAGGTAAAGAGCTTACCAGTTATGATAATGAACAGCTTATATCTAACATGAAACATGTCTAAATGGAAAAAAATGAATAACGGAATTACGGACTAATTAGCTAAGTAAAGAATTTTTGTCTCTACATGAAATTCATAGCTGTGTCCATATGATTTCCCAATCAGGTCTACCTTTGTTTCCAGGTAAATGCCCATACAATATAATGGAGAAATTCGCGTGGCTTACAAGCCATACCACAACAAAAACAAAAAACAGTCATGGGAAAATGACATAATACAGACAGCCATTCCCTGTGTGTTGTGTTGGCCAGATTGTTCAGAGTTCCCTACTATAGACTGTTCAGTGTTCACTGCTATCATGCATTTTGCCAGTCAGATGCAGGCTTGTGTCTTCCTTCCTCACTGATGTTTGCTTTAATTGGAAAAAACACCAACGCTCTGTAAACTGCCTACACTCTGATGAACACAACTTACAAGAGCTGATCAGAACAGAGTTTCTTCTTTCTGTCTGTTGATTTTCGAAATGTGTTGGCATTTCACTTTCCTACATAAACATGTGCACGGACTATGTACGACACGACTTCCACTACAGTCAGCACAGCACAGACCTCCACACAGCGAATCAGTTTGTTGACACCCAGTTCAGACCTCCACTTGTGTGCCAGCCAGCCAGCAGGGCTGCTCTGCACCACCACACCCTTCACTCGCATCCAACACCAGTCGTCAGACACAGACAGACAGACAGACAGACAGAGAGCAGGAAGCTTAAAGACACAGATATCTCTATGTGGATCTTCTGCATCCTGAATCAAGAGAATTTCTCCACACTGGTTGCGAGTTGTGGCTGGCATACACAACTACAGTATTGGACAGTTCAGCACTACAGTATACTGCTGAAGTTCTGTCAGAGACTCTACAGTATAAGACTCTGTGATGGTTCAAAATATAAACTCTACAACATCGATTATCTCATCTAAAAAAAACGGGTCTGTAATCAGACCATGGCAGAAAAGTGCATATATCAAGTGTGCTGCAAACATTGTACAACAAAAACACAACCTTGCTGAATACCTCTGACTGACACAGACTAGCCTGCATGGTAACTTCCGTAGCACACACAGAATCACAGGGATCATACGGTTTCTGAGCACAGTACACTGACGTCTTCCTGTGAACCATTTCCATGACCTTACCCTGCTAAGTTACAGATAGTCCTCCCCCACCCCCACCACAAATGTCATTTTGGTGCAGGTTCCTTACATCCCCACTGACATCAAAGGCCATGGTGTCAGGACCATCACCTCTTTCAACTATGAATGTCACAGGAGAGTACAACAATAGACATGTCATTATACATAGTTCACTGTGAAACATCACACACAATGCACACGTGCTAAACATGCACACACACACACACACACACACACACCAGACACACACACACACACACAGACACACACACACGTTCTGCAACCCCCCCTTTAGGCTCAGGTAAACATTGATTTCATGAAGCTATAACCCTTGAAATCACCTCTGATGTGTTAAAACTTGAGCCATTATATCAGTGTCACCACATTACATAGACATTCATGTTTCTACCAATAATATTTAGATATGAGAGCAGTTTCTATGAACGATACTCAGATTCAAATGAATGATGATTCATTCACAGCCAAAGAGCTGTTTTTCCTCGGTATTGTTTAGAAAAGAAATGAAAACCAAAGTGATACAGGAAGGAAAAGTGGCAAGCACACTGAGAGAGAAACAGAATCCAGTATGAACGAGAACAGAAATCTTAAGGGTTCACAACAATTCTTTTTAAAAAACAAAGACACGGATACCTATTTCTCCTGCCTTCTTTCAAAAAAAACACACTTTCTGTTACTTCAAGCTGTACACATTACCAGGGAGGTTTCCACACAATACATACTTTCTCTTTTTACACGCATGCTTTGTTTTTCTCTTTTTCTTTTTTCATGGAGATCTGCAGGATTATGTTAGTTCGTATTGCGATGCTTTTTCCAGTTACTCTCATATAAATTGAGCTTGTGCTATTTATTGTTATACTCAAGAGATTACGAGTTAGAAGTCACTCATCTCGATTTAACCCTTAATGGAAAATAAACCGCATAAAACCTGTAACTGAACAGGAACAAAATTCCAACAGAAATGTCACCAGTAATACTGTTTCATGAAGTTTTGATTCTGCACTCTAAAGAGTTCCACAAAGAAATTCCTCTTTTTTGTAACTGTATTTTCATAATTGTGCAACATGAACAACAACTGAAATTTCTAAAAATGTATTTTTAAAAAAATAAAGAAATCCCTCTTCTTCAGTGCTTTCAAATCCCTGTTGAAAATCCCCGTTTCATTCCCCAGCCCCTAGAAAGCTTACGTGTACACTTCCTCTGCTCTGACCGACTCAGGGCTCTCTTCTCTGGTAGACAGCAACAACTAACTGGGCACAGCATTCTTATTGCCCACACTGCCACACAGACAGGGAAACACTGGCTTCTATGACCCACAGCCCACACTGCCACACGGGCAGGGAAACACCGGCTTCTGTGACCCACAGCCCACACTGCCACACGGACAGGGAAACACCACAGGGAAACACTGGCTTCTGTGACCCACAGCCCACACTGCCACACGACAGGGAAACACTGGCTTCTATGACCCACAGCCCACACTGCCACACGGGCAGGGAAACACCGGCTTCTGTGACCCACAGCCCACACTGCCACACGGACAGGGAAACACCACAGGGAAACACTGGCTTCTGTGACCCACAGCCCACACTGCCACACGACAGGGAAACACTGGCTTCTATGACCCACAGCCCACACTGCCACACGGACAGGGAAACACTGGCTTCGATGACCCACAGCCCACACTGCCACACGACAGGGAAACACTGGCTTCGATGACCCACAGCCCACACTGCCACACGACAGGGAAACACTGGCTTCTATGACCCACAGCCCACACTGCCACACGGACAGGGAAACACTGGCTTCGATGACCCACAGCCCACACTGCCACACAACAGGGAAACACTGGCTTCGATGACCCACAGCCCACACTGCCACACAGACAGGGAAACACCACAGGGAAATACTGGCTTCTGTGACCCACAGCCCACACTGCCTACACTTGCAAGAGGCGGGGGTGGGCCAGGGGTGTGAAGTCCTTGACAGCCTCAGTGCAACCAGTGACAGGGTAGTGACCTCTAGTCAGGGAACACGCACTGGCTGGACTTTAACATTAACTTGACGTAATAAACCTAGTTTTGGTTGACGTAATAAACCTAGTTTTGGTACAGCTAGGTCATCTTTTTGGTGCAAAGAATAGCTCTGCAGAAACCAACGTGACCAGACAAAGGGAACTAACTACGAGACATAACAAAGTCCATCTGTGGTACAAGCTAACGTTGGTGTCAGACCCAGGAGCTAAACCTCAAACAACCCGTCGTCTCTAAGCTCACTTCCACCGACAGCGTCCACACACTGAAAGCAGCCACAAGGTCACTGACAGTGCAGGCCCTTCCTCACATGGTGCATCCTCTCAACACACCCCCAGCACTTGGGTTCACTGCCAACCACGGCTGCAAGCACACAGGACTGCTCCGACATTCTCCCGTCTTTCTCCTCTCGTTCCACTAACACACTGATTCTTCCTGCCTCATTCAGACGTGTTGAAAACACACACATGCACATCATCTCATCAGGATGCACTGCCGATTGAAGCACAATGCGGTTGTTAATTCACACTTCAAAACAACTGTGCTTTCTTTTTAAGTTTTCGTACTGCAAGCTTTAAGCAACCAATCTTCTTCAAATGCATTTCTAAACGAAACTAGCAACGCTCAAACCAAGGACTGCAGATCAATGAAACAAATTATACATTCTGTGGGCACTGAAAAATAACAATTATCAATACATGACGCAACTGGGAAAAAACCCCAAACTGAATGTCTTTTCTTCAACATGAGTTTTGCCCTTGACGTTAAGTAAGCTGATGTGTGGCGATGGACAGGACAAAATCTCCACACACACACACACACTGAGGACAACTCACTTGAGCTGAGGCTTCTTCACAGGACATTGTTATTCCCTTGGTGAGAAGCAGAGGCAGATTTATTGCTCTTATAGTTTCAACCTTTAGAGTGTGTGTGTGTATGTGTGTTTGTACGTATGTATGTATGTATGAGTGTATGAGGCCTGTGTGTCTGTCTATATATGTGTACACATAAACATGTACCTACGTATATACAAACACACACGCACACACAGAGGAGTCACTGTGCTAGCTGTTTGATACAAGACCCAGTCTGCAGACACTGTGCACGCAGTCACCATCCACATGAAGAAACACTCAGCAGCAGCAGCAGCAGCAGCACGTGACCACAGGACACCGCTGCTGCTGCCTTCCATCCGTCCGTCCTTCCTCCCTCATCACGCATCCCACACTAAAAGTTGTTGGTGTTGAGGCGAGGTCGAGGCCGCTCCCCGAAGATGTATCGGTTCTCGTCCGGAATGCTCTCTGCCAGCGCCCTCATGTTGCTGCCGATGGTGTTGATGTCCACCGGCCGGCTCTGTCACAAACAACCACAACAACAATGTTACATTACTGGCCTTCCACAAGTCTGTTTACTAGCTTTCAGTCAGTGTCTGTTCATGTCAAAGGAAGGTGGCAGGACGGTTTAGACATTCACCTGCCTAACAAGTCAACAGTGAGGTTCTGATTTTTCTGAAAATCTTAAAGCGCAGGGAGATAACAGTCCTGGCAAAATTTGTTAAGTTCAATTCTTCTTCTTCTTCTTCCTTTTTTGTCATGTTTCTCCCAGGGGAGGTTTGACATTGATGAGCCTTCTCCATCTCTGTTTTGAGCTTCCTCCTTATTTAAGCCCAAGTTCAATTGCCTCCCTGAAATCTGAATGGGCCATCAAAACGGAGGTGGAAGAAACGGGTTGCAAACATCTCACCACTGGTGACCCTGAGCTCTGGGAGAGGCACACACACACAAGAAAAAGGTGGCCCAAAACTGGTAGTGTAATTACGCGATGTAAGTGGAAACACGCCGCACTTGACCAGCAGTATCCCCAGGCACCACCATTCATACAGATGGGGCCAAACAAATGATGATGACATTAGCGTTTTCAATGAAAATGGAATAATTTAAAAAGTTACAGTTAAAAAAAGATGTACACAACCCGACACTAGTCCTGAACCCTCAGTGGATGTGGCAGTGCTGCAATGACAACAACAACAACAAAAACTACCAGAGCTCTCTCTCTTCATGTCTGGCAGTGATGTGCCTATCCCTGTGTCTCTGCACAGTCTGTATGAGTCCTTTCAGGAATGCTGTCCACCTGTTCCAATCTCCATCTGTCTCTGTCCATCTTTCTGTCTTTCTCTATCCATCTTTCTCTGTCTTTCTCTCTCTGTCCACCTTTCTTTATCTGTCTACCTGCTTAGACTGAATCCAGCACGTTTGTTTCTGAGAGGCCGTCAGATCTTGTGCCAGAAACACACCCCTCCTGCAGTTGTCTGTTCTTGGCTAGGGTACAGCAGGGAGGTATTCACTGTGGTCTGTGTGATGGTGATGTTGTGCTCTCCCTCCTTTGTCACAAAATTTAACTTGACATGTCTTCAGTTTAACTTGAATTGTGCACAAGGTTTGCACCGTCATGACCCTCCACATTACCCCCACCCCACCCCCCACCACCACCACCACAGCATCGGGTTTTGTTGTTGTTTTTAAACACCACTATAAAAGATGTAACTAGGGGCATCCCGTCACATAAATTTTTTTTCCCCAATTGCTGTTGATGAATTTTTGCACACACAGACACTGTCCTCCCCTCCCCCACACACACACTGCCCCCCACCACCCCCTCCTACACACACACACACCACCACACACACTGCGCGCACACACACACACACTTTCCCCCCTCTCCCCCACACCACCCACCCACCCACACACACTTTCCCCCCCTCACCCACACACCTACACACCACCCACACACACACTTTCCCACCCCCTCCTACACACACACACACACCACACACACGCTTCCTCCCCCCCCCCCACCCACCCACCCACCTACACCACACACCACACCACACACACCCTCACCTACACACCCACCCACCCACACCACACACACCCACCTCTTCATCGCTGTCACTGGAGTCCAGCAGGTCGCTGCGGCGCATGGCGTCTCCCCAGTGGCCGCCCATGCCGATGTTGACCGGCACAGAGGCCGAGTACAGGGAGTCGCTGCGAGCGTCCGGCTGACTGGGCCGCGACCGCACTGTGAGCACAACAGTTGGAGTCCGTTTTCAGGGAGAGAGGTCAACGTGGAGCTATGACATTTCATTAGTACTGTAGACATCGTCTTGTTTATTTACTTATTTTTCATTTGTTTATACCACATCAGATTTCTCTGCGTGAAATTCAGGCTGCTCTTCCCAGGGAGAGTGCGTTGCCACAGAGCAGCGCCACCCTTTTTTTTTTTTTTTTTTTCTGTCTGCAACTGCATTTGCTTCCCTTATCAGTGACTTTTTTTCTACAGAATTTTGCCAGGGACAACTCTCTTGTTGCTGTGGGTTCTTTTATGTGCGCTAAATAATATTGTGTAACACATGGGACCTCGGTTTATAATCTCATCCGAAAGACTAGCGCCCAGACCACCACTCATGGTCTAATGGATGGGGAAAAAAATTCGGGTCCAAACAGGATTCGAACCACCGCACACTTCCAACCCGGACTTTTCGCTTTTTAGATAGGCACGTTACCTCCAGACCACCGATCCACACCCCTAACAGACAAACAGGGGGTCAGTCATCAATCCCTCACATCGCTACCTCACTGTCAAGCAACTGTAGAGTGCCACCCTGACACCCTTAATTTACAGACCAACAGGGGGTCAGTCAATCAATCCCTCACATCGCTACCTCACTGTCAAGCAACTGTAGAGTGCCACCCTGACACCCTTAATTTACAGACCAACAGGGGGTCAGTCAGTCAATCCCTCACATCGCTACCTCACTGTCAAGCAACTGTAGAGTGCTACCCTGACAGCTGCTGCCATGTATCAGAGGGCAACATTCAGCAATGGAGTGGTGTTCCAACACCTCTGCTGATCCTTACCTGCATGCTCTCCATCTCTGCTTCAGTTTGTCCTCTGCTTTCCAGCCAAGACGCTGACAAAGCCGCTGTTCACTTATGGAGCCCTGTCAAAGTGGCAGGCCCCAAGGGCAACAACTCTTCGCCACTTGACAAGATGACAAAGCCAACTCTTATGGAGTCAGTCTGTATGTTATAGTTTTTCTTGGCTTGTTCACCGTCTTCTGAATCTCTTTTTCAGGTACATTCCACTCTATCACTTATCAAAAATGTCTGATGACTGTCATAAAATGGAAATGTTGATTGGTCACACACTCAAGCATCAACCAATTAAAATACAAGTGACAAAATAAAAGATGTTATTTTCTTAAATTCCTGTGGGGCGCATAATAACAAACATTGGCAGTAAACCAGCCACAGGTCATGCAGACAGAATTCGCAGTGCTGCACTGTTTGTTCAACAAGACGGCCTCCTCCCTGGTCAGCTACTGTCATGGTGCCCTGCCCACAACTTTGTGTGACCAGACGATCAAGTCTGCCAAAATCCCCTGCACATTTTCTTTTGCCCTGCTCAAGGGTAAGACTAGTCAAACATGAATTTGATAGATGATTCTTCTGAGGAACTAATAATAATAATAATAATGTATGGAATTTATATGGCGCTGAATCTTGTAAAGCAACAAATCAAAGCGCTCAGATTTTATTTCATACCACTTTAAGTCACGGCAGATTTCTCTCCGTGAAATTCGGGCTGCTCTCCCCGGGGAGAGCGGGAGAACGCGTCGCCACTTAGCGCTGCGCCACCTTTCACTCCCTTTTTTTTTTTTTTTTTTTTTTCCTGCAGCTGTATTTGTTCCCTATCAGAGTGGCTTTTTTCTAAGAATTTTGCCAGGGACAACTCTCTTGTTGCCGTGGTTTTTACGTGCGCTAAATAATTACGTGTAACACACGGACCTCGGTTATCGTCTCATCCGAAAGACTAGCGCCCAGACCACCACTCATGGTCTAATGGATGGGGGAAAAATTTCCGGTCCAAACGGGGTACGAACCGCCGCACACTTCAGACCCGGACTTTTCGCTTTCTAGACAGGCGCGTTACCTCTAGACCACCGATCCACGACCTCACAACACGCTGAAAATAACAAAGTGACCACCAACAGGGCCACAGTGATCTACTGACCTGCAGGAACTTCGTCCTCGTCGTCGCTGCTGGAGTGATAGGAACCGTAGTCATCGTCCAAACCATCGATCGTGAACAGCTCTGTGGACAAAAAGCCATTTACATAGGCATGAACACGTTTTACATGTCTATTTGCATGTATGACAGAACTCCAGAAACAAGCCCCAACATGGCCTCTGTGGTTGGCGGTGGGGCTGTAAACAACAAAATTGGAACTAAAAAAACAACAAATACTATACAGGCTTGTTTGTTACAATAGGTTGTCATGTATATATATATATATATGTACTGATTTGTTTATTTTAAAACAGCTACAATCTTATTTCAAACAAAGAAAAGAGCTAAAAGAAAAGTATTGTCATATTTACACAAGCAAACTGGAAAAAAAAATACCAAACAAAAAACTTCAATAGTGTACAATCAACCAACTAACCAACCAGAAATGAAATACAGTAAAGTTGTAAAGCAAGTACAGACTATCCTCACTACAGGTTAGCCAAGTTAATGTTGTGAACCTCGCTACCAGAGCTTAGTGGATAATTATTGTCTTCGCCAGTGTACTTTTCCATCATAGCAACAATCAGCATCTGTGCCTCACCATTTGTTTCTTAATACTTTCTTTCCAGTGTTGGTATGCATTCATTTCACACAGCGCACACATGCACATGCATATGAACATACACGGTGCACACACACACACACAAAAAAGAAACTCACCATCTCGATCAATGTCTGGGACAACATTTTCAACATGGCGAGGTCTTTGCATCTGAACTGGTTGAGACACCTGCACAAAAAGCGATTATTCCTTCATCAAATCTATAAAATAAAAAAATTGTAATGACATTGTGTATATAAAAAGGCCCTTTTTAATTTCATTCCGAGGCATATGACAGCTATGATGATGATGATGATGGTGAAAGAAATGTGAGGCCAATATAATCTGAGGCAAACGGACAGGTTGAACCAACTGTTTCTGCTTTGCCTTCTTTCTTACACCGCCGCCAACGGTCAATCTCTACAGCCCCAAAACAACAACCTGCCAAGCCACACTGAGCAGTATACACACCCGGACTGGTGGTCTAGAAGTAACACACCTGTCTAGACAGTGAGAAGTTGCTGGTTCAATTCCCGTTTGAACCCAGACATTTCTCCCACCCACTAGACCAAGAGTAATGGGCTGGGTGCTAGACTTTTGGAAGAGGCAATACACTGACATTCTGGTGCCACACACATTCAGCACATGTAAAAGAACCCACAGCAATCAGAAGATTGTCCCAAAATTTTGTAGTGAAAAGCCACCCTCACATAAAAGCAAACACACATGCACACTGAACTTTTTTTTTTTTAATAAAAGTTTTAAAAAGGGTGGCACTGCTCTTTTTGTGGCGATGAGCTGTCCCTGGAGAAAGCTGTGTGAATTTCATGGAAAGACGTGTGCTGTGACTGAAAATGATGTCTTCACAATACGCTGAGCACCACACTAGATGGACTATTAACCGAGACCCTGTGTGCGAACACACGCCAAACATCTTGCACACACGTTAAATCCTGTCCTGCTTTTTGAAAGAGTAAGCCATTGTGTGCTGGTGGGAACAGATGACAAAATTTACAAACTGCTTACACACGGGGACCCGATGTAAAAAGCACGCAAGTGCTTTCCATTATCCTCTATATAAAAGAATAAAAAACAAATGAAAACTAACAGGTTTCAGTCCTTTTACGGAGTCATAACTTTCTCAGCTCAGAGTAGAAGTTTTCCCACACCATAACAATCAACTTTTTTTTTAAATAACTATTTAACAAATGTATCCCCCCCCCCCCCCCCCACCCCCCACCGGAAAAAAACCCACCCAAAACCCCAACCAAACATCACAGCTTTACGACTGTTTACTGCACAGACCTGCCTGGTCAGACAGACACACAGACTTACATGAGGTCTGGGGGATTCGGTGAACATGCTGTTGGTCTTGGTCAGAACTGCTGATCAGAACAGACACAACAAACAAAACATATTATACAACAAGCATGAAGACAGCAACAAACCCTCAACCCACTCCCCTTGCCCCCTTCTTCCTTCCTTACCCTCTCCCCCCATCATCAACCGACACAGACCTCTCAAAAGTGCAACAGAAATGCAACAGGGCGGCTGCACGCAGTGAAACTCTGATACCGGACAGGAATGAGGGAGGAACTGGGAAGGAAGGTGGCAGGATGGTTCAGACGTTCACCTGCCTGACAACTAAACCTCGAGGTTCTGAGTTCGATTCCCAGCCTTGCCCTTTCTTTCCAGTTTGATGGAAAAATCAATCTGAATGTTAAATCTTTTAAAGGAGACTGTAAACCAGTCAGATCAGAGTGCTTACAGACTTGAGAATGTCAAAAGACGCCACAACAGTTGAAAATTGGAAAGAGCAGGGAGGTACCTCCCAACTGCCCTGACAAAACTGGGAGGTTCACCTCCCGACTGTCCTGACAAAACTGGGAGGTTCACCTCCCGACTGTCCTGACCAAACTGGGAGGTTCACCTCCCAACTGCCCTGACAAAACTGGGAGGTTCACCTCCCAACTGCCCTGACAAATCTGGGAGGTTCACCTCCCGACTGCCCTGACAAAACTGGGAGGTTCACCTCCCGACTGCCCTGACAAAACTGGGAGGTTCGCCTCCCGACTGCCCTGACAAAACTGGGAGGTTCACCTCCCGACTGCCCTGACCAAACTGGGAGGTTCACCTCCCGACTGTCCTGACCAAACTGGGAGGTTCACCTCCCAACTGTCCTGACAAATCTGGGAGGTTCACCTCCCGACTGCCCTGACAAAACTGGGAGGTTCACCTCCCGACTGTCCTGACAAAACTGGGAGGTTCACCTCCCGACTGTCCTGACCAAACTGGGAGGTTCACCTCCCAACTGCCCTGACAAAACTGGGAGGTTCACCTCCCGACTGTCCTGACAAAACTGGGAGGTTCACCTCCCAACTGCCCTGACAAAACTGGGAGGTTCACCTCCCAACTGCCCTGACCAAACTGGGAGGTTCACCTCCCAACTGCCCTGACAAATCTGGGAGGTTCACCTCCCAACTGTATCCCCGAAGCCAAAACGTAGCTATCTTAATGAAGGGGGGACAATGGCTGAAAAAATCCCACCACTGGTGAACCTTGTAGCTCTAGCCAAGGAACTGAAAGCAACCCAAAGAGAGAGAGAGAGAGAGAGAGAGAGAGAGAGAGATAGAGAGATAGAGAGAGAGAGAGAGAGAGAGAGAGAGGAACTGATAGCTTGTGTTTACTTCTGACATACTTCAAAATTCATGTATCCCCTATTTGCACCATTTTGCCATTTACTTTGTAAAAATTCAAAGTGAACAAAAAATTTCTACACTTTATGTGTAAACAATAAACCAGTCATGAGCTGATCTTGGGTCTAAACCTTTTTAATAATAAAAATAATAAATATATTTAAAAAACTACTGCACACTGCAATTCCAGAAAGCAAAATATGGAGAGAAAAACAACCAACCAACCACAACCCACCCACAAACCTACCCACCACACACACACACACACAACAGATGAGATTATAAACTGAGGTCCTGTGCAAAAGCATGCAGAACATCTTGCGTACTTGTCAAACCCAGTCTGCTTTTCGGAAGAGTAGCCCATTGTGTGCCGGTGGGAACAGATGACAGGATTTACAAAACTGCATACACACGGAGACTGAATGAAAAAAAGCACATAAGTACTTATTCCATTATCCTCGATATATAATCTATAAATAAATAACCAACAAACCAACCAACCAACAAAACACACACACATCCAACAAACCAACATACATCACACACTCAAAATAAAAAACCCAACGACTCACAAAGATCACACAGCACAGAGGACACACACACACAAACAAGGACACCCACTCACAGACAAAAGCACAGGGACCACACAAGGATGTCACAGCACGCACACACACAGAGGGACCACACAAGGATGTCACAGCACACACACACACACACACACAGGGACCACACAAGGATGTCACAACACACACACACACACAAAGAGTCACACCACACACAACACACACAACACACACACACACAGGGACCACACAAGGATGTCACAACACACACACACACACAAATCACACCACACACAACACACACACACACACACACACACACAGGGACCACACAAGGATGTCACCACACACACACACACACACACACACAAGGGACCACAAAGGATGTCACACACACACACAGACCACACAAGGATGTCACAACACACACACAACACACACACACACACACACACACACACACACACAGGACCACACAAGGATGTCACAACACACACACACAACAACACACACACACAGGATGTCACACACACAACACACACACACACACACACACACAGAGGGACCACACAAGGATGTCACAACACACACACACACACCACACACACACAGAGGACCACACAAGGAGCACAACACACACACACAGGGACCACACAAGGATGTCACACCACACACACCACACAACACACACACACAGGGACCACAAAGGATGTCACAACACACACACACACACACACACACACACACCAAGGGACCACAAAGGATGTCACAACACACACAAGAGGACCACACAAGGATGTCACAACACACACACACACACACAACACAGAGGACCACACAAGGATGTCACAACACACACACACACACACCACAAGGATGTCACACACACACACACACACACAAAGTGTCCACACAACACACAGACCACACAAGGATGTCACACACACACACAACACACACAGGGACCACACAAGGATGTCACAAACACACACACACACAACACACAAGGATGTCACAGCACACACACACACACACACAGAGGGCCAACAAAGGATGTCACAGCACACACACACAGAGGGACCACACAAGATGTCACAGCACACACACACAAGGGACCACACAAGGATGTCACAGCACACACACACACACAGGGACCACACAAGGATGTCACAGCACACACACACACACACACAGAGGCCACACAAAGATTCACAGCACACGCGCGCACAGAGGGACCACACAAGGATGTCAACCCAGCACACACACACAAGGGCCACACAAAGATGTCACAGCCATGTGGCACACACAGGACCACACAAAGATGTCACAGACGCGCACGCGCGCGCACAACACACAGGGACACACAAGATGTCACAAGCACACACACACACACACAGAGGGACCACACAAGGATGTCACAGCGCACGCACACACACACAGGGGACCACACAAGGATGTCACAGCACACACACACACACACAGGGACCACACAAGGATGTCACACAGCACACACACACACACACAGGGACCACACAAGATGTCACATGTCACAGCACACACACACACACACACACAGAGGACCACACAAAGATGTCACAGCAACACACACACACACAAGGGACCACACAAGATGTCACAGCACACACACACACACACGGACCACACAAGATGTCACAGCACAACACACACACACAGGACCACACAAGGATGACACAAGCACACCACCACACAACACCACACAAGGACACACAAACACAGGACCACACACAAAGGATGTCACAGCACACACACACACACACACAGGTACCACACAAGGAAGCACACATGCACACACACCAACACACACACAACACACACACACAAGCCACACAAGGATGTCACAGCACAACACACACACACACAGCACAACAAGGATGTCACAGCACACACACACACACATACAAGGATGTCACGGCACACACACACACAAGGATGTCACAGCACACACACACACACATACAAGGATGTCACAGCACACACACACACACACACACGGATGTCACAGCACACACACACACACACACGGATGTCACAGCACACACACACACACATACAAGGATGTCACGGCACACAGCACACAGAGGGACACACAAGGATGTCACAGCACACACACACACACACACACACACACACACAAGGATGTCACAGCCACACACACACACACACACACACACAAGGATGTCACAGCACACACACACACACACACACACACACACACACACACACAGGGAGCACACCACTCACTGCGGGGTCTCTGAGCCCTTGTGGCCCCTGACTGCTCCTGACCCTCCGCCCGCTGCTGCAGAAGCAAGCTGAGCACAGATGGAAGAAACAGATAACCATGTTGATATATATATATATGTATGACAACACAGTAATACTTCCTGAGAAAACAGATATGTATGTATGTATGTATGTATGTATATATATATATATATATATATATATATATATATATATATATATATATATATATATATATATATAACAACACAGCAATATTTCCTGAGAAAACAGATCTATACATACATATAAATATACATGACAACACTGCAATACTTCCTGAGAAAACAGATCTATACATACATATAAATATACATGACAACACTGCAATACTTCCTGAGAAAACAGATCTATACATACATATAAATATACATGACAACACCGCAATACTTCCTGAGAAAACAGATCTATACATACATATAAATATACATGACAACACAGCAATATTTCCTGAGAAAACAGACATATACATACATGTAAATATACATGACAACACGGCAATACTTCATGAGAAACCAGGAACGTAGAAAAACGTACGTGAAACAGAGGTATACTTCTGACTGACTTTTAGCTCTTTGGCACTTACTTACTCCACTCACTCCTGGTTGGCATGAACTTGTTCCCAGATTCAATACGGCTAATCAAAGTTGAAGTAACAACACCACCTCCCTCCCACCCCCCCCAAAAAAAAACACACACAAATCCTGTTCCGCTTTTCATAAGAGTAGGCCATTGTGTGCCGTGGGAACAGATGACAGAATTTACAAAACCGCATTCACATGGGGACTGGATGTAAAAAAGCACATAAGCGCTTATTCCATTATCCTCGATATAAAAGATTTTTTTTTAAACACACACACACACAAAGAGAATACATTCCAATGTATACCAACACATATTTTGGCAAACTAAGCTCAAGAAACAAGTAGGAAGGCATAATAACTGAGTTTTATGACAGGACTAGAAACAAACATACGAAAAAAGAAATGTCTTTCAAAAGAAGTGACAGACAGACAGACAGACAGAAACAACAAACAGAAAACAACAGTCCATTCCTAGAGAGCTGAAGCTTTGGCAGAAAAAGCATAACTGCCCTAATGGCATTTTGTTTTTGTGTAAAAAACAACAACAACAAAACACCACAGGTACAGGCAGAAACACACAAGCACACCTGAAGCCACTCACCTGAACATTTTCTTCTTGTCTTCCAAAGCTTTTGACTTCACCTTGGCCAGGTGTTCTCTCTGCTCCTCCTCAAATCGCCTGGAGACAAAACACCAGCACACAATGTCAGTCACTTCACACACACATCCACAACTTTGTCACTGACATGACCTGTTGTTTTGCGTTGTTTTTTTAATCCAAGAATGTTAACATACACCACATGAGCTGGGTGACTGCTGAGAGCAATGGATGGCCAGGATGCTTCAGCTAGGCTTGGAGACTTCAGTCAGTAAAAAGGATGTTCTCCACAACTTTCCGACACTCTGTCTGGACCACACCACCTGCTGCACTGATCTGACAGACTTGGCAACAGCCTCAGCTTTGCATCTGACAAATGAGGATAGGAAACATGGCCCCCGTCTTACTACTGAACCTGCACCTCACTCATCACAGGGTAGAAACTGCTCACAGCTTTAAAAAAAAAAGAACAAACACAAATTCTTTTTTTTTTTTAATTGCCTAATCTTCCAACTGTCCATCACAGAAAGCCTTCAACCAAAATGGATGGAGGAGAACTTGTTTTTGGTGCTGAGCACACAGTTATTATGCAGCGAGCGTGCCCCCTCTGGTGACAAGGGCCCAGAAACAAACTGCACACTCTCTAATTCTTACCTCCCTTTGACTGCTGGAGCAGCTGTGGGGACACAACCCTTGACATTGCTGGCAGTGTGTCATCCCCTAACTAAGTCAGAACACGGCTACCTTAAAGGTGGCCATAATCAGTCACACACACAAAATATCACCAATCAGTCACATACACAAAATCCCACCACTGGTGAACACTGGACCTCCAGCTGAGAAATATCAACAACAAAATAGGGAGGGGGGATAAGTTGAACCAACACACCCCATCCCTCTTCAGAGAACCTCCCTCTCTCCCTCTCTAGATAAACGTAAGCACACTATGAATCAAACAGATTCTATACTCAATAACTGAAAATACTGGATGGCATTTACCTGGACTTACGATTATTACTCACGTCCTTTTCATATCTATTCGTATGTTAATATGACGTTTACAACTGCCCCCTTTGATTGACGGGCTTGTAGCTTTTGTCAAATAAATTTGTTCGAATAAATTTGTTCGTTCATTCTCTCTCTCTCTCTCTCTCTCTCTCTCCCCTCCCTCTGTAGCATCTTTTTTCTTACCATGCTTCAGAGAAATCTAGAGATCTAAAGACAACAAACGAATCACAAACAACGTAACACAGCACATCACGCAGTAGTACAATCAACAACCTATTCACACACACACACTCCAACATGTCAGAGAAACAACTCACCTGATGCGTTCCTCCACAAAGTTCTCCTGTTTCAGCACAAAGTTGTTGAAGTGGTGGTTGATGTCCTGCAACTGTTGCTGCAGCGAGTCATAGCTCTGAGACGTGGAGTCTGATCACAAACACACACACACACTGCGGCTGCAATGTTCAGCACATCTTTTTTTTAAAAATAACGGTAAAGGTGTCCCATAACCTATGTGGTCATAGGGGTGCGAGGCGTCAGAGACCTCACTTCTCTAGGGGCGAGGATATTGAGGGCGGCGCCCATCTCCTCTCCCTCGCTGCTTTACCTTCCCTGACCCTGAAGAGGGCAGGTACCCATTTACAGCTGGGTGAACTGGGGGACTGTACTGAAGCCAAGGTGTGCAAACGGTCACCCATCCAAGCGGTAACTACACTCGATGCTGCTTAACCTTGGCTGGGGAAAAGCGAGTGCTCTGACCACTGAGCTATCCCGTCCCGACTCCCATTTATCTATGAAATACTGCAAATTATAATTAATAATTCAACTCAATACTTCAAACTTTTGCAATTTTTATTAATACTTCAATTCAATACTACAAACTTTATCTCCTACTGAACACATTCTTCTCTCTATCTCTCTACAACCTACTCAGTCTCCTTTTCATTTTCTTTCAAATTAACTGTAATTGATTCTCACTACAACTGTTTCTTCCATCCACTTCCTCTATTACCTCTCACTCACTCTCTCTCTCTCTCCTCTCTCCTCTCTCTCTCTCTCTCTCCTCTCTCTCTCTCTCTTAACGCTGCGTGTGTACACTTGCTCTCCCTCAATAAGGAAAAATCTTCCAGCCCAACCCGAAGTTCTAAGTCTTAATACATGATTAATTCACTGTAATTGATTTTTCACACATGTTTTGCATGCATGAATTGTTAGTGTCATGCCACAGTTTGCGACATTTTTCTCGCTTTGTTAATTTTTTCACATTGACAACATTCTGTTTTTGTGAACTCATCGACTTCCCCCACCTGACATCTCCTAGCCAGCGCAGGAGGAGACTCCCACACTAAAAGTACAAATACTCCTTGGTCGCAGTGAAGCAGTTGGATCGAGAATGAATCTGGAAGACGTGGAGAATTCCGGGACTGCTGCCAGCTCGTGCCAACACATCATCCACACTGACAATTCGAACCAGACGTGTCGTCTGGTCAGTGTTAGGTCCAACTTAACCCAGCACATCACAAACACACAGTCCTCTGAATGGCGTAATAGACATAATATACTTTTCAACACTGCTTTCAGATCACTAGCAAGGCTTGACCACAAAAACCAAGCCCATCACGTATCCAGACCATCTGAAATTAACAATCTTGAACTAATAAATGCTTCTGTTAAAAAAGTTTTAAGACAAATTCCCAGTCCGAGAATGCGCTGCCTCATGGTGAGTACTCACAACAGTACATACTATAAACTTCAACACCTCCTGTCAATGGCTACTGACATCTGACAGTGAATCTCAAGTTCTTGTATCCACCATGCATGATAAAACCCCAATGTCAAACTGATGACCAACCATCTCTTTCAACACTTCTCCGTCATTCTCCCCTCTCGTTTCACCGCATCTCATTCCAACCTCCTGTCTAATGCTCACCCCTCTCTCTCCTCTTCCCTCTTTTTAGTGAGGCAACACGCACCGTTCTGCAGTGCCCCCAAAGTCCTCATGCTCTAACCACTTCCCCCTCTCTTCTCTCTCCCTCCCTCCCCCTCCTCTCTCCCTCTCTCTCCCTCTCTCCCCCCCCCTCTCTCTCCCCCCTCTCACCTCCATGTCCTTGCTGACCAGGATCAGCTTCAGCTCTCGGTTGATGCAGTGTGTTTTCTTCTTGCAGTTCAGGCAGGTGAACAGCGTCCATGTTTTCACCGTCTCTCGTTTCAGTAAAAAGCCGTACTTCTGCACAACAGGGACCAGCACAGATGTGGAGGCGGTGCTGTCATTCCGTAAGGGTCTTCATTGTCAATGGCATTGCTTGGCATAGTTTTGTTCCATTTTTAGCCTTACATACACAGAATAGTGGGCGACACACAGTTCTTTACTGTAAAAAAAAAAAATTGTTTTTTTTTAAGTGTCTTTTTGAGTTTTGAAAATGAGCACCTTACTCATAGTGAATAAACGTGTGAGTACATATTTACAGAGTGTGTGAGGGTCCTTACACATGCGCTGGAACATATAGCATGTGTGTGCGCTTATGCATCTACTTGAGCATGCACACATTCACACACAATCAACATCAAACACATTACCTTCACCCCCCCCCCCCCCCCCAACAACAACAAAAATCAGAATACACAGTATAAAGTGAAGTAGGGAGAATTCTTACAAAGTCAAATCCTCGATCACCAAGTTCAATTTCCACAATGTCACTCCCCAATGGACTGGACTTGTTTACATCTGGAACATGTCACAACAACAGCAACATGTAACATTCAATCTCTGAACATATCATAACAACATCAACATGTAACGTTCATTCAATCAACAGTGGTAACATTCTCATCTGGAATGAGATTCCAACTGACTGCTCCGGGCTCATCAGGGATAAAATCAGAAGAGAAGGGAGGAAAACGCTGACAACGGCAGTACACCGCAACTGTTCATGCATTTTTTATACTTTCATAATAATCATAATCACATCGTGACAAGAGAGAAGCCATGGACCAGCTGGCAGCTGAGGCAGAAAAGGCGGCGGCCCAAGGAGAGCAAGGGAGAGTCTACAAGATCACCAAGAAAGTATGCAACAAATTTAAGAGGAGCGCTGGGGGACCAATCAGGGACAGACAAGGGAAACTGTTGACAACAGAGAAAGAGCAAGAAGAAAGATGGGCTGAACACTTCCAGGAAGTTCTCAACCGACCACCTCCTGACGAGACAGCCGACATCCCAGAAGCTACAAAAGACTTAGACATTGATGTCAATCCCCCAACAAAGGAAGAGATAGTGGCTGCCATCAAGACCCTCAAGAACGGCAAGTCACCAGGCCAGGACAACCTTGGTGCCGAACTGTTCAAGGCAGATTCTGAACTAGCAGCTGACATACTGCAACCACTGTTCACAGCTGCATGGAAGAACGAGAAAGTACCTGATGATTGGACCAAGGGAGTGATAGTCAAAATCCCCAAGAAAGGAACCCTGAGCGACTGCAACAACTGGAGGGGAATCACTCTTTTGTCTGTGCCAAGCAAGATACTGGCCAAGGTCATCATCAGAAGAATATCAGATGCTAAGGACGATGCTTTGAGGAAGGAACAAGCAGGGTTCAGGAAGCAACGAGGATGTATAGACCAGATATTCACGCTCAGAAACATCGAACAGTGCACAGAGTGGCAAAGACAACTGTATGTGAATTTTGTGGACTTCGAAAAGGCATTTGACAGCATACACAGAGACAGCCTTTGGAGTATCCTTCGACACTATGGCATCCCATCGAAACTGGTACACCTTATCAAAAGCTTCTATGACAACTTCAGATGCTCTGTGGGCCATAGCAACACTGTCTTTGAAGTCAAGACTGGAGTAAGACAAGGATGTGTGATGTCGGCAGTATTCTTCAATCTGGCCATTGATTGGGTGATGAGGAAGACGACAGAAGACACCCCAAGAGGGATTCGCTGGAGCCTGTTCTCAACACTAGACGACATTGACTTTGCGGATGACCTGGCGCTGCTGTCCCACACACACCAACATATCCAGGAGAAGACCAGCAGACTCCAAACATTCGGACAGCAAGTGGGGCTTCGTATTAGCACCAAGAAAACAGAGACAATGTCGCTCAATGTGAACACACCAGCCCCTGTGAAAGTGAATGGAACTGACCTGCGCCAGACAGACAAGTTCACATACCTTGGCAGCATCATCAAACCAGAGGGCGGCACAAAAGAAGACATCCACAACAGACTGGGCAAGGCCAGGAATGTGTTTAGGGAGATGAACAATATCTGGAGATCAACTCAGTACAGCACCAACACCAAGCTGAAGCTATACCAGAGCTGTGTTGTGTCTACGCTCCTGTACGGTTCTGAGTGCTGGAGGATGACGGAAGTGGATCTTACCAAACTTCGATCCTTCCACACCATATGCCTGCGAAGAATTCTCCGGATCTTTTGGCCAGAGAAGATCTCCAATGAAGACCTACTACGGAGATGCAGGCAAGAAGACATGGGAACCATCATCACCAGACGACGGTGGAAGTGGATTGGGCACATTCTCCGAAGAGACCCACAGTCAATCACAAGAACAGCATTGCACTGGACCCCAGAAGGAAGGAGAAAGAAAAGAAGACCAAAAGCAACGTGGAGGAGAACTGTAGAAAGTGAGATGAAAGCCATGCAGCACTCTTGGGGATCAGTGACTAGGTTGGCCCAGGATAGGCAGGAGTGGAAGCGCTTTGTTGCTGCCCTACACACCGCTGGGTGTAATGGCTAATGATGATGATGATGATAATCACATCCATTATGTTACAAGCTATTAGTACCAATACTATTATTACCATCTTTGTTAAACTTTCACTCACATATGTGAGCATGCATGTATGCACGCACACATTTACATGCACATACACATATACACCCACACCCACATATACACACCCACACCCACACAAAAGAAAGAATGGACATATGAAGCAGGAAATAAAAAACCTCCACTTTAAAACATAGGTGCTACAGAGGGCTATACAGTGAAATAATTAACCATTTAGACTGTACCTGAGGATGGAGGTATGTATTCGTGTCTGCTCCCTTAACATTCCCACCTTCACATCATGACAACCACATGCACATGACAGCAACCACATGTCAACAATCACATAACAACCATGTGTCAACAAAGGCAACTCCCATTGGCCCAACAACACAAGCAATCCATAACATCATTAACAATTCCATGCCAATAACAATGTCTCTTTTGTCATGGAACGGTCATCCACTAAAACACATTGTCTACACACACATAATATACCTTTCAGCTGATATCAGAACTGTCAAACATGTACTCTGGCATATTTTAAAATAATCCTTTCATTGCAACCAATGCATAACAAAAACATATTCCTTTCACATACTTAACTGTAACCGCTGCATGGCAAAAACCAATACACGGTAATACTCTCTCTACTAAAACTTGTTTCTTTTACATGTAAAAAGCAAAACTTGATGTTCATCAGAAATCTCAAAAGATACTGCTGTTAAAGTCACCTAACTGACAAGGAGGGGGGGGGGGTGGGGGGGGGGGGGGGTAAGGGTTTACAGTAGAGAGGTCCAATCACTATTCTACTTCTGAAAGAGGGGAAGGGGAAGAGAGAGAGAAAATAATGTTGCACCCAGTCATCACCTTCAAAACTGTGCATGCAAACTCTTTCGTCAGAGCCAGTATGTTTCCTTTATTCTACAATGTCTTCTAACTGAAAACAAAGAGCTATCCCCTCCACAACAGACTTCTCCCACCTTTATTCTACAATGTCTTCTAACTGAAAACAAAGAGCTATCCCCTCCACAACAGACTTCTCCCACCTTTATTCTATAATGTCTTCTAACTGAAAACAAAGAGCTATCCCCTCCACAACAGACTTCTCCCACCTTTGTTCTGCCACAATACTTGAACGCAAATTTACAAAATTCACACAACATTATGTGAAAAAAATCAAAACAATACTATAAATATCCTCATAATATCGAAGTAATATTCAAATCCTAAAACCTTTTTAAGCAGAGCCAAAAACATCAGAGTAATTTATACAAATACATCAAAGTAAACTATAATTTTTGAAACTGCATTATGCCTATTTCATCATTTGTGAACACTGAACAGTCACAAATTAACTTTTTTCCGCAGCTTTTGTAAGCTAATACAAAAATAACAAAAACACAATATGCCCAGCACTTTTTCTGCCAAACCTAAATCTCCAAATTCATACAATACATACCTTGCACTTTGATTGCGTCGGCAAAAATCTTGACATTGAGACAGCTGCAGACATATACCACCATGTCGCTTCAAGCTTGCCCACGTTGCAACAATGCACTTCCTGAGATCTGACCGCTCTATCCTGGTTCAACTCTGTGTTTAAAAAACAAAAAAAGTCTAATAAGCATATTTATACCAACTACTATCTTTGGTCCTTCAAAAAAAAACTTTTCTTTCTTCTTTCTTTTGTCAGACAAACAGCTCAACCTCTATACTTCAATACTGATAGCAAGGAAGCAGGTGTGGTGGCAGATCTTAGCGTTCATTTAAATCTGCACCTGTGGTGAGTTTGCACACTGTGAGAGATTACCAGATGGGAGAAGATGAGGGATGAAACTAAGCAGTGAGGGTAGGCCTGAGGAAGGGGTGAGGAGATGAAGGACGATCAGTTCCAACACACCTGGGGCTTCTGCTTTGGCTCCAAAACTTTAGTATTAGTCTTGTGTGGCTTCTGTATACATGTGTAGTTTTGTTGGTTTACTTGCAATAATGAGCAAAGATAAACAACAACAAAACCTTTCATTAAGTCATCTGATACATCCTCCCCCCCACCTCTCCCCCCCCCCCTCTCTCTCTCTCTCTCACACACACACACACTGAGGAGACACATACATCACATGCTTACAATATTACAAGGTACATGTATAATTAATAACCCAGCTCTGAAACTAAAGTGAAAGTGAATTGATACTTTACTAGTAAAGCTGAATAAAATTTGGTAGCTTAGAAAATGGTTCTTGTCAGCTTTTTATGGAATACATCATGTCAGTTGTCACAATCACAGATGAAAATAATTCCATGTACTGGTCAATAACTAGCGTGATCGCTTCTTTGAAGTAAAGAGAATGTGTGTTAAGAATGTACTTGTAAGTAAGCCTGCCAAAAAACTCAAAGTCAGCAGGTCTGATGTCACAGATCTCTGATCCAGCTACAACAGAAGTCCCATTGTTCTGGTCAAGCCTCATTCAGACAAAGACTGACTGAGAGTGCCCATAGGATTCTGTTTCAACTTTGTCTCCACTAACAGTTCATTATTCTGTGAAGTTAGCAGCCATGCCGTCTTCATAAATAATGCCTTATGGCTTAAGCCAAGGTGTGTCATCTTGTTTGTCGCTTGCTAACTGTACCTTGATGATTTAAGACACGGTCTTGTTTTGCAGAGCTGTTAGACCAGAGCAGACCTGTACATTTATTTAAATGTTAAATCTTATTTTTAAGAAAATGAACAAAAATATTTTATCTGTGTGTGTGTACGAGTACGCATGTGTCCATGCATGTATCATGTGCATGCAAATGTTTTGTGTATGGGTATGTTACTCATACAGTTAGTATTAGTTTCTATTACTGTGTATTACTATTAGTGCACACATCAATAAATTTACTATTTACACTTAGTTCTATATAACTTGGTTTTGTGAATAAAGTTCAGGTGACATCCAATTAACAATATAACCAAAAATCATATAATAATGTAAGAAAATATCATCCAATAAAACAGGTATCTAACATAATGTAGAACACTGATTCACTATACAACCAGTTGGAACAGAAATCAATTTGGTCACTGGCATGGCAACATCAAAAATTAACCACCTTGGAGTCACCTTGTCATCCAACATTATAAAACAGTTTTTACTTTAACAAAGCATTCTCTACCACTGTGAAAAGTGCTATACTAGTCTAGCATGGTCTTTCTACAGTCAAGGCAGTACTGTGCCTAAAAACTCCATAAAAACATCAGATTTACGCCTGACACTTAAGCATCCGGACTATGGAAACAGATTTCAGGATGAGCTACTGACTATAACTATAAGCACTCATCACATGACAGACAAGTGGTTAATCCCTCATTTCAAGAATTCAAAACAGTAATTAAAAAAAGAATAATGAATGATATGCCAAGCTTTCCCACACAAGGGTTTCTCCTACACAAGATCGTTTAAAGATAGGGATTTATAAATCTAGTGGTAAGAATCGGCAACAACAGAAGACAAAAATAAACCCACTAGGCTACATGTTCAACATACATGCAAACTGGCATACACACCACATGCAGGCAATTGCACAGTGTCATTCACACACACACACACATGAACGCACACAGGCATGCGCGCACCACACACACACACACCACACACACACACACACACACACCCGTGCACACACACAACTCAACACAAACCCAAACACATCACAAGTGATGTGTAGCATCTTGCCACATTTGGAAGAATAAAATGTAATTCAAGACTAAAAATAAGTATCATGTCACTAAGGTACAAGTGTGGCAACCATTCTATTTTTAACCATTTTCTACATGTCTCACACAGTAGTAGCTTTGGGTCTCCCTCACACCATCACACGTCCTTCACCAATGTATGGTCAGTTTATCAGGCCAGTATCAGTAGTGAGGAGAGAATCTATTATCTAGAATCACTGCATAATCATGCTGTCACGAATAATCTCACATGAACGTGTTCCCCTACAAGCATGGAAGCCTAGATAGATCATTCTTTCCTTTACCCTCACTAGTGCACCTCCGTCAAGAGGACACACACCAATAGCCTTGACCCACCAAGCAACGAGGCTGCCCCCCTTTTTTCCCCCCATTCGTCAGCTGATTATATTCTGCAGTAGGTTGACCGAATTAAAAAACTAGGTTTGTTGACATGCAAGAGAATATTGCATATGAAACCCACTCTCACGACAGCATTTCACTACTGCACAACGATTTATTTCGAGCAGAAAACAGCTGAAAATATATTAAAAGAGCCCTTGCAGCTGATGCAAAACCCTGCTTTGTTTGCTGCCGGTCGCAACATCTCACAAAACGAGTGACACCGTATCTTGAGGATATTATAAACACACCAAAAGAATCACAAATGCTCTAAAACATATTTAAGTATGACTTTAATTGTGTATGGCGTTAAAAGATCAAGTCGAAAGACATTCTGGAAACCAAGAGACTAAAAACATAAACACTCACCGATTTTCGTGGTGTTCGCTTATCGCTTGCAGGCTACCTTCTCTTTCAAGCACCTGAAATAGCCTAGGCTTGGCCTCTTGGGTCAGGGTAAACTATATGAACAGTAACTGTGCTTTTCCCCCCACCACAAAACTTATTTACCAAAAATTGTGGCAGCAATTTTTCTTCTTCTGTTCATCTCTTCACACACACACACACACACACACACACACACACACACACACACACACACACACACACACACACACACACACATACATACATACACACGCACGCATGCACACACGTACGCATGTGCACGCACACACACATCATTTTTAAGTGAACAGATGTAAAATTGAAGACACACACACACACACTCACACGTTCTGCTTTTCGGAAGAGTAGGCCATTGTGTGCTGGTAGGAATGAATGACAAAATTTACAAAACTGCATACTCACGGGGACTAAATATAAAAAGCACATGAGTGCTTATTCCATTGTCTTCTAAATAAAAATAAAAGAATGAAATAAATAAACACACATATCCAAATGTGCCACTGAAACAACCCCTGATACATATTGTAGGAACTTTACTCCACAAATATGGAGGAGCTCTATCAGTATGCCTTCAGAAATCTAAACTTAGAACATGAATATAGAACAATATAACAAGTAACACACAATGTATTTCGGTGGTCTAGAGGTAACGCGCCTGCCTACAAAGCGAAAAGTCCAGGTCGGTAGTGTGCGTGGTTCGAATCCCGTTTGGACCCGAAACTTTCCCCCATCCATTAGACCATGAGTGGTGGTATGGGTGCCAGTCTTTCGGAAGAGATGATAAACCGAGGTCCTGTGAAATTATTTAATGCACATGAAAGAACCCACACCAACAAGTGAGTTGTCCCTGGCAAAATTCTCTAGAAAAAGCCACTCTGATAGGGAAGCAAATACAGCTGCATACAGAAAAAGAACCCCAAAATGGTGGCGCTGCTCTTGTGGCGATGCACTCTCCCCCGGGAGAGCAGCCCGAATTTCACACAGAGAAATCTGCCGTGATATAAATAAATAAAAAAAATTTAATATAAAGAAAAGTATATGTATATAACTCTATCCTATAGGTCTCTCACCCCCCCCCCCCCCCCCCCACCCCTCCTTCACCATCAGTTCGAATCAGAAAAAAAAAAATAATAAAATAATAATTTAAAAAAAATATATATATATATATATATATACTTTTTCTTGTTCAAACTGATGGTGGAAAGGGGGGGGGGGGGGGACCAATAGGATAGAGTTAGCTGCCAGCAAAAGGGGACATTGACAAGACGCTGCTGTACACTGTCTTGCAAAATTAGAGTCATATCTGTGACACATCTGCGCAGTTTCTTATCTACTTCCCATCAAAAGATTCATGCTTGAAACTTCATAGTCCTCATTTGTTAGTGGATATCATTGGCACCCCAGTCCCTCTATTGTAGGGGGTGACCATAGAAAATTGTGTACATCTTGGCTCATTCGGGGTGACACAAAGAACAGCAACCAAAAAAAGTCCATGCCACCTTCAGATTTCAACTTTTTTAGAACCTTCCAAATCTAATCAGTGAATGTTCTCAGTAAAGAAGATGAACAGTGATATCTGTCAAACTATCCTTATCTTGGACAGTCAGTACTGAGCAAAAAGTTTACACACACACACACACACACACACACACACAGCAACTGCATTGCTTATTAAATGAACCATCTGGAAATAAAATTTGACTTTGACAACTGCGCTTGGATGCTATTACAGAGGCATCTTTTTTCATACTTTCTGTACACATAATCGCTCGGAGGAAGAAAGTTGTGTCATGTGACATTTTAGCATTCTAATGAAATAGTTTTCAAATCGATTTCTATAAATCTCAAATTATTCTATACTAGTGCAGCGTAACCAGTGACTAGTAAAGATAAATCCTACTTATAAAATGACTTTTCTGTTCCTGTAAGACGAAATCTGAAAATAATGAAAGTGCTAAATAATTTCGAAACTAATGCTATCATTTATTACGTAGCCTACGCCTAATACAAGTGTGGAAAAGTCCCCATCAGCTGTTGAGGATGAGGATGCTTGCTGACCATCAGTGTTGTTCACCTTTGACCTCTGTGTGGGGTTTCAGCGTGCCGATGGCTACCTAGGTCCAGCACATCCACCCCTTTGTGCTTTGCCTCTGGGGCGAGAAACACAATGGTCAGCCAGCTTCTGTCTGTCTTCTCTCCTTTAGGCTATTCGTTTTCTTTCTCTCTGTTCTTCTTTCTTTCTTCTTTCACAGGGTATTATTTTCATGAGCAGTAAATAACACAGAACCAACATCAGCCAGCATGCAACTGAATACGGGGCTGTCGATGCCAAAAAAAGAGAAGAAGAAGAAGAAGAAAGGATATGCTAGGCTAAAGGAAAGAAAATAGGCTAGACCCAACAGTTAGCAGCTAGGCTTAGTGGGTTGGTGTTTTTTTAAAGGGGGGGGGGGGGGGGGCGGCGGGGAAGCAAGTTATACTGATGCCCCATCATGCACTTGGAAATGAACTCTGCTCACCCACCAGTTTCAGAACTTTGTTGCCAAACCGGCACATTCATTTCTGATTTGGGGACCACAGAGACAAGATCCTAGTTTTGTTCGAATACAGACTCCACGACACATAGGCCCAGTTGAATTTTCATCCCAGACTACAGGTAACTTTTTTTTTTTTGCCTAGTATGCTGATTAGTTTGTTATTCATGATTTTTCCAAGTGTGAATCGAAAACGTTTTGAAAAAATAGGGGGGGTTCCAAGTTATAGAGGAAAAAAATTTCGTTAGCCAAGATTAGCACGTTTGGACAAGATTTACGTCTGCTCCCACTCATTTGACTTAATTTCTACTTTAAAAAAAAAATTAAAGAATGAAGGAATTAGCACTCTGCGTTTTTACATTCAGTTACAGTGTGCATGCAGATTCTGTAGATTTTGTCATCCGTTCCCACCAGCATTCATGCCATTCTCATCCGAAGTTTATGCAAGGTGTTCTCCATTCGTTACTAACACGCATTGGTGATTTTCCTTCGTTTAGAACAGAATTCTATAGACCTAGCCTATTGGCGATTTTCGGACTGTTTTGTTTTTTAAACAAATTTAAATTCAAGACCGTAAATCCTGTTAAAAAATGACAACCACCTTGAAAACCCTTGAATATCAAGGCTTGCCTATTGAATGTATTCTCTATATAACAAAGATATATTTTTGTGATAAAAATGATGTAGATCTATAAAAGTTCAAATGCTTGGGGGTCTATTTGGACACCCAATAGGCCTAGGCCTAAGTGTCCAAGGGAGGTAATTTTTGTTTGGGGCACATGGGCAATAAGGTTCTGGAAGTCCATTGAACTCCTGAGTTGCATTTTATTAGGCCAGAGAGTTCAAAGCAACAAAACGAGGCAAAAGCTTTGCATTGAATCCCCTGTAACTGATCATAGCAGAGCTTGGAGGGTAGATTATTGAAATAGGAAGTGTTTTGGCAGCATGTTATAAAATGCATTTGCCTACAAAGCAATGGTGACCAGAGTTTGAAGCTGAAGCCAACTTATAAGAGCTGATGTGGTCCAATATTTGACACTTTTATCAAGAGATAGTTATGAACTACATAGATTAACTTCATAGATTTGTTTTTAACAAGATTCTAAACATGGAAAAAAAACCTGTAAAACAGACCGAGACATCATGCCAAAGTATTTTTTGTCGGTAAAACTCTTTGCTCTCACAAAACTCTCTTAATATACATTCATCGGAAATAGATGAGTCATTAGTTTATTGCCAAATTGAAGTCTTGTGACACATGCCTGCCCAAGAACAAAATGATGAAACCATTTCAAGAATTTAAATGCTTCAGGGGGGCACAGTCCCCTGACCCCAGTAAGTGCCAGTATGCATTGCATGTCTTCATATATTGTGTTGTCATCCATTCTTAAAGGCACGAATGGCCTGCTCTTCCAATAGGCAGAGTGGATTTGTATGTGGGCCAGTTCTGCATTCACAAATGGGGCCCAGTTTGTAGTCTCATCTGGAAGAATTTTTGGACTCTGGGGGAACATTCCTTGCATGGGCATCACAGTACGACTTGATCCTAGACCATCAAATCTCAAGTGATAACTCCAGAGCAAAAATCCCCTTGATGGGTGCCTCTTGTGTGGCTTGATCCCAGACCGTCAGATCAGGAGCACAATGCTCTAACCACTAGCCCTCTTAATAACAATGCAGCTTCTCTAAAATATTGCACAGGCCAACACTTTTCTCTGGGAAGATTAAAACTCAGTGAATGACGATTGGTTTTCATGTAGAACATCCCTCACTGAAAGAGGCGCCGTTGCTGTATGAACTGGCTTCAGCTAACCGCCTCAGGCTTCTGTGTCTGAAAATAATACAGTCTGCCTGCATCTTGTAGAAGAAAGGGCTCATTTTTCACTATTGCTTTGTTGGGTTTTCTCATTCCTCGGCTAGAATTCTGAGGTTCACCAATGGTGAGATTTTGCATATGGGACCAATTTTGCCCACCATTAAGGCAGCAACACATTTTCAGTCATATGACAGATGAGTTGCTGTCTGAGCATTCAGAAGAAGAATTAAATTAAAATGCATACACACACACATAAGCATACTTAACATGCATGTACACCTGACGCAACTCGCCCATATGACACGCATGTGGTAGAATACACAGTGCTTGTCACTTATTAGAATTAAGTGGTGATCAAAAGAAAAACTAACAGAAGGCTTATTCACAGGAATGCAGAAGACGACATACACCACCTTCACCGGCTTCAACCTCTCGACCCAAGATGTGGTCGCCCTGTGTATCAAGGGACAGAGCCTGCAACCTTGGACGGACATGGAAGCAGCAGATCACAAAAAGTAGAAGCCATGAAAGGAAGACTTGGGCAACCTGCACAGGGACAGCTGAAGAGAAGCAGCTTCATCCTCCAGAGCTGAAAGAGGATCTGGCCTGACTGACCCCACCCCAGTGACCAAGCTCTGCTGCAACATCTCGGAAGACCTGCAGCATACTGCTGCTTTCATCGCAGAGACTGAGCTGTCCCTGACAGATCTATGCAAAGGAAAAACGGGCACGTCACATCAGCAACATTCATGCCATTGCCTCTGCGTTGGGGACATGCAACTTCAACCACTATCTAATTGTGAGTATATATATATACTTTCAATACTTTTCAAGAAAATGATGATAATGGTCAGTTCAAAAGCTACAAAGTGCATGAGAGCAGCTTTCTATTAACATTGTGGTGAAACAAGTTTCGCCAAAATGACTGACATCCTGCATGAAGCCGTAGAGCGTACAGTGAAAATTTAGTGCATCAGAGTAAACTGATTCAGTCCGTTGAAGCGACTCACTAGCGTCAACCTAGAACATACAGGAGTTTTTATCATTGGGAGACATGCACTAGTGCATTAAAAATAATCACTTCACACTGACACATCTGTGCGCATGCACATGCACGCACAGAAGAAACAAATGTATGGTTTTGTTTTCATGGCAATACTCGGATCAGATGGTGCTCACGAACGCGCACACACTTTCTCTCTCCCTCTCTCTCTCTTTCCCTCCTTCCCTCTGTCTTCTCTTCCTATCTCTCTCTCTCTCTCTCTCTCTCTCTCTCTCTCTCTCTCTCTCTCTCTCCCTCTTTAAATTAGATGCTGTACTCTTATCATATTTGCTTGTCTTTATTTTCAGATACTTCGCTGCAATCTTCGACGTCCTCACCACAAATGCCATGATGCTAGTACATGCACGATCTTGCCTCGTTAGATCTATGGTGGTAGAGGGAAGGGAATGGACGACAGAAAATGCTAAAGCAAAACCCTCTTGGGGTCTTCAGAATAGGAATGTTGCGTTATCCCACACATCCAAAACACTTTATTTGCACTGGAAAAAAAGTGAGCAGTTGCAGCAGTTCAACGTTCAAGGTTATCATGCAAAACTACCAGTCACTCAGCTGCTTCTTTGCACAGTTGGTTTACAAATTTTATCCGTTTTCCTCTGCTTAAGTCAAATTTTGCCCTTGAAATTCTGTGTTTGGCTTCGGTTTTGGTCTTTGGCTTCCCTGTCAGTCGCCTTTAAATTATTACTTGGCACCAGCATCTGATTGCTTCAGTATTCCTTGCTAAAAGAATTAGTATGAAATAAAATAAATTTTATATAAAATAAACTGAAATGAAACAAAAACTTGATTAAATCCAACAAAGTAAAATGAGATGAAAATTGATAAATAAAACAAAAAGTAAGACTAGAATAAATGAAATAAAAAATAAAAACCAAAATAAAATGCAACAATAATATGAGATAAAAATTGAGAGATAAAACAAAAAGTATGTATAAAATAAAATAAAACCTAAACTAAAATAAAACAATAAAAACTAAAAATGATATGAAATAAAATAGGGAAAAATTGTGCAAGAAATCTGAGAGCAATCTGGGTGACAGGTGCCAGTAATGTCATTGTCTGAAAACACCACCGCCTACAATGGCTTTGAAACAGTCGTCATTAGGCATTGCAACTCGGTCATCCCCTTCCTTTTCTTATGCATTTCCCTATAGCCCAAAACACTATAACTTACAATGGTTTGAGACGGTTGTCTTTAGGCATTGCGACTTGATTGTCCCCTACCATTTGTCATGCATTTCCCAGCCTTCCCATCTTTTATTAAACATGGGTCCTATTCTGGTGAGTCATGTGGATCCTTTGGGAGACCTGTGGATCCTCTGGGAGTGGACCTTTGAAGAGCAAGACCAAGTTCGATGATCATCTTGTGAATCAGCTCTTCTGAAGAGGGGCTGTAGTCTGCGCCATGAAATCCTTGCACCAGTAAGTACTCAGCAGCTGCTTTTGAGACTTGATCATACATGTTGTTGTTGTTGTGCGTTCCCCAGCTTTACACCCTGGGGGTCACCCAGAACATGCACTCTGACTCACTCATCCCACCTGGGAATCACTGTGAGATAGGAAGTACACCGGGTGAGAAGTTTGCGTGTACGACTATTTTCAAGTACCTCGCCACATAGGCAGCCATACTCCGACTTCAGAGGGTTTTTTCTCCTATAAAGGAGAGTGCAGGTTGTTATGTTAAGAGCTTGTCATGGATGAAGGCAATCTCAACACATTTTAAACGTAACATTTTAATGTAGGCCTTGGTAATTAGCTGACGTCAATAACCTGACACAGCTTTTGGCCTGGGCCAATTGATCATACATGATTCAGGTACCAGTTGTTGTGGGTTTTTAAAAAATAGTTTTAAGTCTTTTAGGAGGAAAACGTTTTTGTCCCTGAAAATGTCACTTAGGTTTTTACTTATAAAGCGCTTGTGGTGTTCGGTTGCTGAGACATGGCAGTTACTGTATCTGGAGAGTAACAGGATTGTGTTGATAGATAAAGCCTCATTATTTGCCAGTTTGAAAAAGTTATTGATTTGGTGAATTTGATTAGAATAACTTGATGGTCCATTGCAGTGTTTGAATATTTAACTTCATAACCAATTGGAATCATAGTGGAGTATTAGAACTTTGAGAATTCTTGAAACGGCTGCACTCTGCATTTCCTATCATATGCTGTGATGTTGGGTCATGCCTTCGAGATAACAAAAACCCGCAGTGCTGGTATAAATTAAACATTTCTCAATGTTGCATCTGTAAAGTGGTTGATGCTCAACTTTTGTGATCCCAGTCTTATCAAGCTTGTAGGTTTTGCTCTAGGCAGGAGCAGGCTAAAAAAAAAGGAAACTTTTTTTTTAAATTGTAAATTTCATTTTTTAAATTTGAACTATGAACTACCAACTAAGAGTCCAATGCGTTAGCCATTGCACCGTAGCAGCTGGTCAGTTTTTGTCTTTCTTCATTATTTGTAAATAATCGTGTACTGCAAATGTTAGATTTTTCCCTCATGTTTCAAAGTTTGTGTTCTTTATCTGTTCAACCAGGTACCACATGAGCCAGATTAGTTCCAGTAAAATCAGTGGGACTGCTAAACCAGGCCATCAACTCGCCATCCAATTTTGTCTGCTACAACTACAGCAGAGACTTCTGATCCACTCCAGACGTTGCTCCCAGCATAACTGAAGAAGACAGAAGACACAGCCATTTGACTCCTGAGACAGGAGGAGCCTTGCTGAATGGGGACGAGCATGCTACTGCAAAGCTCCATGTATACACTGGCATGGAATGGAACCGATGTCTCGTATTTTGGCAAAATCTAGGTAAGAACATCTCTGGTATCATTTGTAGCTGAAGCATTTTCCCCTAATGTGGTGGATCGGTGGTCTAGAGGTAACGCGTCTGTCTAGAAAGCAAAAAATCCAGGTCGGAAGTGTGCGTGGTTGAATCCCATTTGGACCCAAAATTTTCCCCATCCATTAGACCATGAGTGGTGGTCTGGGCGCTAGTCTTTCAGATGAGACGATAAACTGAGGTCCCGTGTGTTACACATAATTATTCAGCGCACGTAAAAGAACCCACGGCAACAAGTTGTCCCTGGCAAAATTCTGTAGAAAAAAGCCACTCTGATAGGGAAACACAGTTGCTGACAGGAAAAAGAAAAAATGGTGGCACTGCTCTTGTGGCGACACACTCTCCCCAGGGAGAGCAGCCTGATGTTCACGCAGAGAAATCTGCCGTGACTTAGTGGTATAAAAAATAATGCAGTCTCTCTCATTGATGATAGAAAACCTGTGTAAAATGTTTTGTTTAGAAAATGGAATCTTTGTTTTTTATAAAGTCTTTGTGTACATTTGCAGTCACCAGTAAAAATTGACTTTATCCAATTAAGGGTTTGAAGATAAAATCTTAACAATGATGGTTATGAATTGAATCTTATAAAGTGAAGAAATACATTCTTTGCAATATTTGGGATAAAGTACAGCTGACTTGTGATAAAATCTGTAAACAGTAATCCTATATTGAATTATTTTCAAAGAAACGTGCTCAGGTAAATGTAATGTATGGCCAGGAATACCCTCTGAACTTTTAATGTTAGTGATTAGGACTCCCTTGATTTTAGGGGCTGAGGCACTGGAACCATCAGGTGGCTCATGTTTTATTTCTGCCATCGTGAACTGGAAGAGTGGAATGGTTAAGGTGTGCATGAAATATTTGGTGCTTGTTGTCATATTTCAACTGATAAAGCAAAATATGAATTTAATGTTTTAAAAAAAAAAAGTGTTGTGAATTTACTTTGGTTCAAAGTGATCAGATACAGTTATTTTGAATTTGAGCTATTAAGCACAAAATGTAATGCTGCTTTCAAAAGTGTTCATGAACTTAAATTGTTACTAAATGTTGAGAGCAAATCACTTTGATATTTTAGCTAATTGAGCTGCAGATGAAATGTGATAGTCTTAACAGATTTGTGAAATTTGTTGCCAAATGGCGTCAGATCAGTTTGATATTTTTGCTAATAAAAGCAAAAGTGTGATGTCTTTATAGAATAATTGTGAGCTTATTTTGTTTTGACATAGAATCAAATCCCTTTTACATTTGAGAAAAGAAAAGGAGAAAAGCAACAAATGTGATGTCTGTAAAGAAAAATTGACTTCATTTTGTTTTAAGTCTGATCAGGGAATTTTTATATATATTTGAGGTAACAAAGCAAGAGATGAAGTGTGACAGTGTCTTTAAAGAACAATGGTGAATTTATTGTTTCAAAGCAGTAAGATCAAATCATTGTAACATTTGTGCTAACAGAGCTACCAACATTTTCCCTGTCACCGGTGACTTTGTAACTGCTTACAGGATCAGCTGGACTGGAATCAAGTCGCATGTACACCAAGTTCCACATGTGGATTCTGCAACATGTCCCCGCAGCACTTCGCCCATGACAGTGAAACACTTCCTCCAGACCTTCCAACACACCAAAACCTAAGGACTGGCCGATATCTGGCCTACTGACCTGCCGATGAGGGACAGGCTCTTCAGACCCCTGGAGGGGCCTCAAGCACCACAGCAGTTGTCGGGGCCTCCAGAGTTGCTGTCTGAGTGTTCAAAAAAGAAAAAGAAGAATCAAAGAGTCGAAGAATGGACACGCGATCCGGCACAACTTGTCAGTTACCAGCATGTTATCAGGTAACATTTGTGACTGTCCACTGTCTTACCATTTGTCTGTATCTATTATATCTGTTTCTATTATTATAATCTAATGGAAACTCTCCGATAGTCATGTAGAGACTCCATAGAAAACGCCATTAAGGGAAACGGCTGCAATAAAATCTACAAAGAGAAGGGGAGAAAAAGTAGGGGGAAAGTATTGGGAACATGAACATGCAAGATGAAGGCCATATTGACTAGCAAAATTAGATCTGCATTCTTGGCTGGTGTGAAACCAGAAAGAGCAAGGAAGGCAAATTTGAAAGACCAGACGGCATTATTTTTCAGTGGAAACTCAAAAGGAAGGTTGCTCGGTGTAGCTATCTTCAGGTAGGCACCATTCACTTCTTCTTACAACCTACAGACAGCCAAAGACAAAAACCTGGCCGGTAACTCTGCTTAATCATGGCATGTAACTGATGAAAGCAGAGTTCAGAGACTAGATTACCAAAGTGTTCTGTGGAGACATATGTTTCATATTCAGTCATTACTCACAGAATATTTGTGGATCATTTGACCCTTTCTTTTTATCAATTCGTATTGTTATAGAAGGCTGAATTTGTTTGTTTTTTTAATTGACATGCTTTTTCTATTAACTTCTGAAAATAATGTAGATTCGATTCAGTTGATTCACGTAGCAACAAACAGAATTGCGTTTGCTGAGCCTGTGACGCTCAGTGTCAGCCTGCAGGCAGTAGTGGACAGAGGGGAAGAGCTGTTGCCAGTGACACAAAGCCAACGTACGTAGTCTGGCCCAGGTTTGATACTTGGAGAACTTCAGTTCGGTGAAACAAACCGAGAGCCCTACAAAATCAATGTGGCTTGCTCTCAACTCGTCTTTAAACGATTTAAATGTTTGAATAACACGCGCGCGTACACACAGTCACACACACACACACTACATTGTCTTGCTGGAATAGAAAATTTCTCTTTTCTATCACTTTTTCCTCAACTTTACACTTCCCCTTTTTTTAACTTATCTACCTTCCCAATCCATTCCCCTGCTGCCTTTTTTGAGGAAATCTAACAACTTTATTTTTCTTTTCAGATGTGCTGACATTTCAAGGACATCTGTCAAGGACGCCATGAAGGACAACACTACTCAATAAAGGACTTCCAGTACTTCATAAAAAATATTCCATCACCAAAGACGACATTGCTCATCACCGAGTTCATTATGCAAAGTACTCCCAGGGAATACATTTTCTTTTTTGTTTAATGTTGTTGCCTATAAAGTTGTGTTAAGCCCCTGTTACCCAGAAGAGATCCCCCCATCCCCCCCCAACACACACACACACACACACACACACAAAAACATGAAAAAATGGTTCTAAGATACACATAAATACAGAAGAAAACAGACACAAAAAAGGAGAAAGTGTTACCCCTCCCCCTCCCCCACCTCAGAAAAGGAAAAAAACCTTAATGGATAAAAGACGGAAAAGGGATGTTGTTTCTCCATCTGTGTAGATGACACAAAGCAGTAAAACACGGTAAAAGAAAGGAACACTTGTTCATGTGAATAATATAATTGAAATGGGGAAAAAGCTGGAAGATTGAAATTTTTTCAACTCTGATTTTTTTTTTATGAAATCAGAACGGCTGGCATCCTCAATGCTGCCTGCTATGAGTTGCCCCAAGGGAAAAAATATGATCAATACACTTTCTTACAGAAACTGGCTAAAGCCACAAGGTCATGAACGAAAGATAAGAGGTGACGCCACCTGGCTACCAAACTCTCTTGTCCCTGACTCTACCATAGAGGTGGCATTGCCGTCGTTTACAAAGACACGCTGCAACCATCCCTTTTTTCTGTCACTTCCTTTCTCACCTGAATCTTCTGAAGTTTGTGAACTCAAACTTTAACTTTCCTGGCCACTCTATTACTTTCTGCTGCCTTTACCGTCCACCTCCCAGCCATAAGAACAACCTGACATTTTCAGTTTTTCATCAGGGGTTTCAGTCACTGCTTGATCACTACAGCCTCTCTCCAAGAAGCTTATTATTCTTGGTGACTTAAATTTCTTCTTCGACAACCATACTTCTCCTGATGTCAAGTGTCTCTGTCGAACTACTCTTTCCCAACTAGTCTACAAAGCAACACATAGATCGGTGAATATTTTGGGCTAGCTTTTTACCGATGCTTCACAAGATCTGGTTACATCTGATACAGATATCACTGATGAACTGCTTTCTGGTCATTCTGTCATTCTTTTCTTTCTCAACAATGCAAAGCCTATCAAAAAAGTGGGCCACCCATCAATCTCAAGGCTATAGATATTCAAACTTTCTCTTCCCAAGCTGCTGAACGCCTATCACAAATCCCTGACTGCACTGACCCCTCTAAACACTATAACCCTGTTCTTAGCCAACTGCTTGATGAGCATGCCATGACCATCTCCTGCCTGACGGGCCCTGTGTGCTATGGTGCACTCACACCTTTTAGAACACATGGTCAATCATTTGTGATGCCCATGTCATGATTGGAGTGGATGAGTCTGATTAAGGATTTTAGTGAGAATACTGTTGTTGAAATAAGTGTGCATTGTAGAACTGGCAACAATTCTTTTGGTTGTTTCCTTTTCGTTAATTGGGTTTTTTGGGGGAAGGGGTTGTTTTTTGAGTTGGATTCAAATGAAAGAAAATACTTTTTGGTAATCTGCCCCTTAATGCTAGTTTTGTGATCTGCCCCTTGAAAGGTTTTTTTTAATTGAATAATTAAATCAAAATTGATTTTTTTTAAAAATATAAAAGTCCCCCCTCCCCAGTTGCTCAGAGCTGCAAGGTTCACCAACAGATGTTGTTGTTGTTGTTGTTGTTGTTGCTGCGTCATGTGCAACTGTTCTTGCCGACCATGAAGGTAGCTGCACTGCAACATCAGAGCTGATGTCTACAAATGATCAATTTTATTTCACTAAACTGTTGTAAAATCTTTAGGGAATTGATGAGTGGGGGTGTGTGCGTGCGCATGTGTGTATTTGGGGGAGGGGGGGTGATAGTTGTGGGGAGGAGACAGAAGGTTGGAAGGAGAGGCAGCAAAGGAAAAAGGGCGTTTAGGAGGGGTAAGGATGCACCTTTACAGTAGTGGAGGTTGAAAAAGATAGCTGATAGTTTTTTATGTTTTTTGTTTCTAGGCTAGTGCTCCAGGGTCGACCAATGGTTAGATTTTTACATAACGCAACCGTTTTTGCCCGCCATTAAGGTACCCTCAATTGTACCGGTGGTTTGCATGGGTTATTTTGAGCTTCCGTTGTTTTTTTGGGGTGGGGGGTTGTAAATGGATCCAACTTGTTCAAAAATGTCTTTGGCCTGAAATCGCTATGATAGCAAAACTGGAAATTTTATATGGACACCGAAATCTAATGCGCAGCCTTAGCAGTAGATAGAGCCGGTCATTCTGATTCAAAGCTCCATACTATTGCAAGATATGTATAGCCGTTGTGGTCAGTGGGACTATAAACATGAAATGAAATACCATTGTGTCTATAGCTACATACCATGTGTCTGTGTGCTGTTGTGTCCACATGCAATCTAACATTCAGACCGACCAGCTGACAGACAACCCTTCCCCGCTATTAACTCTTTAACACTAACCCTAACAACTAACCTCGACTCTAATCCTGGCCCTACATGTGGACACAAGAGGCAGGTGGATATTGGTAATATGCTGACACCGTGGCTTTTTTGTTTTTATTTTTGGGGTTGGATAGAATTCAATCATTTATTGAGAGGAAGACTAGCACATAGCTGCTTTACACAGTGCTTTCAAAAACGAAACAAAAATATGCAAACAGTAATCAACAATTTTAAACTCGGCAAAGTTATTAAAAAATCACCAGTATAATCAAATACCTTTTTTTTTAAACATTATTTTTAGTGGACAGGGATAATGTAGTAATAAGATATGATATCAAATACTACTGCCAGGGTTGGTAGGAGGAGGGTGCTAGAATTGAGGGAAAAGGATGCTAGGAAAGAAGGTGGGGGGGGTCTGTCAGGATGTTCTGGTATATGGGGAAGGGGTGTATTGGCTGAGGATTCTGCATGTTTTTGTGATATAAGGTATTCATATTAGTACTTTTTTATATAATAAAGTATTGGTATTTTATTGTATGAGGATAGAGGCAGGCAGTCGGACTTTGTGATGAGGTCAAGAGGGTGGGAGCATTTTAGGAAAAAATATCTTTGAAAACAAAAGTAGAGGTTGCAGGCTTTTGAATGCATGATTGCATAATTTGAAGGGGAGTGCATTTTAGAAGAAAGTGTGTTTAAAAACAGAAGTGGGAATGCTGGTTTTAGAATCCACTGTTAAATCTCTTTGTGTGTGTGTTAGTATTATTAAAATGGAGGGGTATACCATATGTTCAGGTTGGTTGGAATGAGAGTGTGTGTGTGTGTATGTTTGTGGGAAATACTGTGTGTGTATAAGATTGCAGGCATCTTGAATTAGTGTATCCTTATTTCCTTTACCTTGGCCTAGCTGTATGTCAGGAGCAGGCCCATTACCCAGGTCACAGCACTCCCAGCCCATTAACTGACTGCTCCATCTGCATCTCTCCCTGCAGTCTTCCATTTCCATTGTCAGCACAAATGTACTGTGACAGCCTTTACTTTGTTTCGTTTTGATCAATCTGAAAAGTAAACGGAAAAGAGGTTGGGGACCCCACAATATTTTTTACAAAAATAAAGGGGATATAATTTGGAAAGAGGTTAGAAGCCCCACCAAAAAAAAAAATCTGGTTATGTTTGCAAGACTTAAGTGAGCATTGTTACATTGATCAGTGCATGATTTATTGTCTGGTTTTTCATTTGTATCCAACATTTGTACAGTATCTGTTATGTCCATTTGTGCTTATTTTCTGCAAGTATGGAACCTCCTTCAAATATTTTGCGTTTTCCAAAATTCCACTATATCAAATGTGAAATGTATTCAAACAGATCACTGCAATAATACAATGCTGTACAGGTTGGGATTTTTGTTCGGCCATTCTTCTTGCTTTTGGTGTAGTGCTCTCTCAGGAATTTGTCCATCAGCTCTCAAAACTGCAATAGTTACACCTCTACTCAGAAAGCATGACCTTGACCCTAACATTCTGAAGAGATATGACCTGTTCCTGACCTACCTTTTATTTCAAGTTCTTGAAAAAGTAGTTCTGAAACAGCCTCCCTTCATTTCGTATCGCGCCAACCACAGCACTGAAACCACCCTAGTCCACACTCAGTCCACACGCTTCTACACACTTGTGACTGGGGGGAAATCTCCCTTCTCATTCTAACTGCAGCCTTTGACCATTCAGTTCTCTCCCATCTCCAAAAAATGTTTGGTATTAAAGGCACAGCCCTTAACTGCTTTAGTTCATTACCTTACAGACCGATTCCATACAGTTGCAGTATACAAAAGATACAATCAATACCTGCCAAACTGGAATGCAGTCACGCAGGGATCAGTTCTGGGCCCTGTTCTCTTCACTCTCTACACTGCTCCGCTGTTATGTGTAAGAAACTGTCATGAATTCAAAGATCATTTTCATACCAATATCTCTGATTCAAAGAGGTGATACTTCTGAAAATCGGCCTTCTCTCTTGACAAATAAGTCCTTCTACCTTCAAGATATTCAAATTGGATGATAAAGAACAAGTTACAACTAAACAGAAAAAACCGAAGCCATGCTTGTAGGGACCAAACACAACTCTATTCCATCACAACAGTTTCAATAGAATTTGGCAATGCATCAGTTCCTCTATCTACTGCTGTGAAGTATCTAGGGGTTGTCACAACTCTATGCAAAAATTCATCACCCAGACCTGCCAGTTGTGCCACCGTCAATTACGGCGTATTAGTGCAATTCAAAAGTACCTGTCCACTGATGCAACATCCAAACTTGTCGCGTCTCATTTTTTCATGCCTGGACTATTGCAATTCTCTTTTGGCTGGTCTGCTAGCTCGACTAGTCCTCAGAAATTTTAAAAAATCTGAGCACATTACTCCTCTCTTGCTAATTCTCCACTGGCTGCCAGTGCCACAAAGAGTAAACTATAAGATCAGTACTTTGTTACAAATGTCTCCACAAAACAGCACCTTCCTACCTCTGTGAATGTGTTCACCTGTACACTCTTCCTTGTTCCCTCCATTCTGCTGCAGATACCCCGTGCTTACAAATACCTAGATGTAACCAATCCACCATTGGCTCTCTCTCTTTCTTTTGTCCATTGACCTGGAATGACCTCCCTCTCTGACCAAATCCTACTTGAGACACTTTTTAACCCAGCCTCAGGACATAACCTATTTACATCTAAAATTTTTCTCACCCTTATATCTGTCCCTGTCTTCAACCGCCAAAATCCTGTCGCCCTGCCAAAATGTATGTTTGTGTGTGTGTGCACTTGAATTTGGTAAAACTATTAATGTTGGTTGCATGTGTTGTAAGAATAGGTTGAATGTGAACACTGATTTTTTACAAGATGATAGCACTATAAAAATTCCATTTATTATTATCATCATTGTGAAACCTGGCTTGTGTAAAACTAGAAAATGTGTATTTTTATGGTTGGTTGTAACGGTTTGCAAGCAGTTGCTCGCTGCAATGTTTTGGGGTTTGTTGTGGTTGTTTGGCTGTTGGAATTGGGGTTGTTTTTTGGGGGGTTCTAATGCTTTTAATCAATTTATTCAAATAAAACAAAAATGTGCAAATGCTTTTAATCAATTTGTTCAAATAAAACAAAATTGTGCATTTCCATAAGAAATGCTGGTGGACAACTAGTCTTGTATTTAAAAGCACTTACTTTTTCCACTTTTCTGTTCGTGTTGATCATATCTTTGACATTTTGTACTGAAGCATTCAGTATAGTTTTATTGAACTTGGTTACCAAACGGCAATGTTCCTTTTATTCTTTATGTGCTCAGTTTGAAGTACCCAGTACAGAGTGAAGCAGTTTACTGCCGATACCTTTTTCTTTTCATTATTTTCTTTCTGGAATGAATTGCAGAATGCTTTTGAAGTTGTTTCAGTAATGATTTGGGCGGGGGATATTTTTATTGGCATTGATGATTCGGTATCCACTTTGGAGGATTAAAACGTCTCCGCTTTATTTGGGCAGTTGTGTAATTGGTTTACTTGCATGCAACCTTGGATAATGTATGTGTTTAGTTTGTTGCCTGTATCATTAGTTGATCATAAAACCTGAAGGACATGGCTTAAAGCAGGCCTTTAACCTATTTTCTTTGTGTAAAAATCTTAAGACAGTGGTTTTGCATGGTATCTGGCAGACTGATATTATGCAGTTAATGCCCTCCACTTTGTTTGCTGTCCTCTCTCTCCCCCCCTGTATCCTATTGTTCCTGGGTCAAAATTAGTCTTATGTGCATTATTTACTATGTGTTTTTTTAGGCCGCTTTGCAATTTTTTACTGCCATGAAAGGTGAAGTGGAAACCCCATTTTCCAGGACCATTGATAAGTGTTTTGGTTTCCTGTTAAACTTACTCCAGAATCCCAACTGGAAATGGTGTGGATAAGACTTGTTCAACCTATCTAATAACCTGTTATCATAATTATGTGATAAAAGCCAAGCTTGTCCATCTGAATCGTGGAGACGAATGTTGCATGTTAGTTCAGAGGACCAACAAAAGGTTTTCTGTCACCAGTATTGCTTTCCTTTTTCCTGTATTTCACAACAGCCGTGTACAAAATTGACTCTGTACCTTTGTTTAAACAAGTGGTGAGCACACACCACTGGCACTTGACTACCCAGCTGACTTCATAAAAAACAAGCTTTGCACCGCTCCTCCTCTTAAAGCTTAAGATGATATTCTGCACTGATGATTCAGGATGTCTTGTGTTTTCTGGCCATAAAGTAACATGGATGTATTAAGCAGCCTTTTGTCTCTTCTGTGTTTTACAAGCTTATTGGAATTAACATGTCACTGTGGTCTGTGATATTTTCAAATGGTGTCAGAATTCAAAAGTGAACTGAAGTCGGTTGGCTGGTCACTGTGTCACTGCTGGTCAGAGCATTGGGAAAAGCCTACCTCCCCCTTCAGAAAAAAAAAAGCTGGAGTGGGGTTGGGTAGCCGGCTCGCAGCTGAAATATTAAAACAAAATGAACAGGAAATTTAGAATTGTTTGAAAAAGTCAAAACTTCATGAAAAGCAATACAAAAAGATAGGAGTGAAAATAAAACTTTACCAACGTCTTTGCTCAGTTCCATTCACGAATGACTGACTGTGCTTACAAATGTAGTCTGTGCACAAGATTCGATATATATACACCTTTCCTTTACCCCTCTCTCTCTCTCTCTCTGTCTCTCACCTCTTCCTTACATTCAAATATACTCTGTCCATCTATACATGAACATCTCGCATTCAGATATATTCTAATGCCTGTCGGAAATAAACATGCCTGCTCAAGATCTGTAGTCGATAGTATATTTAAGCATACCTTACACAAGATAAATCTAAGTTCCTCAAGGCATGGATTTAAAAAACCTAGGCAAAGTGATGCTCACTTTAAAATGACATAAGATGTATGGAAACGGGCCTACGCTGCAAGTGTTGATGTTGCTGTCAAATTTGGTTTGCTGCTGAGATTCCCCTGGGGGCTCTTTCAGTGGAACTAACATTCCCCACCTTCTGGAAATTCTGTGCTAGAAATTACCCTTTATGTCATACCATTTCTTTTTTTTACCTTTCCATCCGTTCTCTCTTGCTTGAGCACATTCTGGTGGAAAGTTTTGAAGTGAAAGGATACGACAAAAGACAGACCTTTTACCGTAAGCAGAAGATTGAACACTGATCATTTGCATCAGATAGGTAATTTTTATGCTTTCCAAATGATTTACACGTCGTATGATTCAAAACCGTCTGCATGTTTAACAAAGCTGTATGTATGTCTATTTTTAATTGAACTGTTGATTATGGATCTCGGGTATGGCAGATTTCTCTGCATGGAATTCAAGCTGCTCTCCCCAGGGAGAGTGCGTAGCCCTAACGGCAGCACACACCCCACCCCTCCCCCTTTTTCCTTTTCTGCGAGTGTACCTTGTGATTGTGGGGGGGGGTTTCCTACAGAATTTTGCCAGGGGCAACTCCTGTCATGGGTTTTCAGTGTGCTTCATGTGCATTGCACATGGGAACTTGTCTGCCATCTCATCTTAAAGGCTAGTATTTAGACCCTACTCAATGTCTTGTGAATGGGGGAAAAGTCTGGTGCAAAGGAGAATCGAACCTGCAACTTCTTGCTTTGTAGGCAGGGGTATTACCTCTAGACTATCCATCCACCATTTTTCATATTCGGTCCATTCATAGGCGTCCCTGCAATTTCTTTTTCGATTTCGTACTTTTTTTTTCTTTTAGATGGTATCAAAACATATTTTTGGTATTTTTGTGACATTTGCTTTACAAATATTTTTTTAAATTTTAATATTGATTTTGTATATCTACTCAACATGAGTTAATATTGTATGTCCACTGTTACAGTAAGTTACAGGTAAGTCACATGATTCAACATTGTTACAGCATTGACTAAAAATCTGTTGCTGTTGTTGCCAGATGGATGGGGAGTAATCCTAAAAGCCATAATATCCAATAAATTTGTGCTTTGTGCTTAAATTGCTTCCTTTGCAACAAAGTGTAAAAGATGAAGTTCAGCAAGAATTTGTCACTCTGCAACTATTTGAATTGATTCACTTTCATTTGTTGTTGTCCTGTTGGAGTGATCATTTTAAGTCGGCATGAAGTTTTGTGATGCTTTGATTTTGCACCCCAAAAATCGGAAAAACAGAGAACAAAACTGATAATGTAGAAATATTCAGTTTTGCATTACACTTGCATGCACACATACACTCATGCTCATTGCGCGCACATGCACACACACACACTTATACACATGCATACATTCCTCTGTTCTTCTCAACTCACTCACACGCACATTCCTCTCTCCCCCTTGCATCCCCCCCCCTCCAATGCCACAGTAGATATAGATATACATGCACATATGCACAAGAGCCTTGCATGACAAACTACTATCCTTACATCTACAGAGAACACTACATTTTTTTTTCTGTTTGCCTGAGCCAGTTTATTGATCCACCAACTTTTTTAAAATTTTAACTAAGAAAGAAATAAAAGTTCTCAGTTTGGTATGATTTTAATCAAAAAGTTTCCAAATCACTGCACCACAGCAGCTGGTTTCCAGTGTGTGTGTGTGTGAAGTTGAAGGGGACGGGATAGCCTGGTGGTTAGAGTGATGTATTTATGATCTGCTGACAGGGGTTCAATTCTCATTCAAGAGGATTTTTCCTCTGGAGTTAACATCAGTGCCAACTCCACTCTCCCAAAAAGTCCTTCGGATGAGACTATAAACTGAGGTCCCATGTGTGAACCCATGCAGAACATCTTGCACACATGTTAAAACCAGTTCCACTTTTCAGAAGAGTAGGCCATTGTGTGCCGGTGGGAACGGATGACAAAATGTACAAAACTGCATACACACAGGACTGGATGAAAAAAAAGCACACAAGTGCTCATTCGATTATCCTCGAAATCAGTATGTTCTTTCGAGCCAGAAGGCCCATAGAGCCAGAGTTTATCCCGGTTTCTGTAGCGTTAAGCGAACTGATGGTTTTTCACCACCCCTACGCTAGTCTGTCGCCAGATACTTCCCCAGCAGAGCTGGTACCCACTTGTACACCTGGGTGGAGTGAGGAAAATAGGAGTAAAGTGTCTTTCCCAAGGACACAACACCGAGCCGAGCGGGGATTGAACCCGCGACCTCTGGATCACGAGTTGACCGCCTAAACCACTCGACCACGGTGCCTCCTATCCTCGAAATAAAAGGATTAAAAAGAAAGGACGACAGGGAGGGCCAGACCCAGTGACAGCGCTGTTGTGCCCTGACCCGATGCCAGTGTCAGGCCTGTCGCAAACCTGACGCTGCAGGAGCGCTCTCAAAACACACCTTGGTAAAGTCAGATGATCACTACCTTTGTTTCTTTTCTTTTGCCAGAAAAAGTTCTTGTGTTTTGCCTTTCATCTCATTTACAACATAACATTACACAGGCACGCACACACGCACGCACACACACACACACAAACATGTACACCACTCATCAGTTTTCTTATTCCAATATTTTATTAACTACTCCAGTCAGTCATTCACTCAGTCATTCATGCAGCTTTCCTTAACTTGTGTATGGCTTACTATTGGCAACTACCAGATAATTCCCTTTCTCTGCCCCTTGAAGTAGGTATAACAACACAAAAAAAGCAGAACTAAACATTTAACTACCCAAACTATGTTGAAGAAAAAAAGTTCTGTCTACAATAATTATAACAAATGGAAATCATATAGCCCTGTATCGTATAGAAAAAAGTGCTCACAGTCAACCTATTCTTACACATGCAACCAATAACAAGGGTTGTAACAAATTCACATGTATTTACACACACGCACACAAACTCGACACACACACACACACACACATATCTAATATCGCTTTAAGTGAACAGACATAAAATTGAAGACGTGCATGCACACACTCACACACTGTACAGGAGTGATCTTTGCCTCTGACCAGCATCATTCATCAGCAACATTTATATATATATATATAGCAGCACATGTGTCCTCTGTTCTTCAATAATTATCCTGCAGAGCAACACACACACACATACACATCATTGAAAATTTGCACCAGCCTGTACCTTTCAAAATAATCCACAGAATATTTTATCAGGTAATATTTTGACAAATCTCCATCATGCACACAGTGGCTGATAAAAACATGAGATCATATTCTGTTACTATCGATTCTTTAGTTTCGATGATATTTTCATTATCACATTGTTTCAATACTGTGACCAGAACATGATTTTAGTTGAAATGACATCAGAATTTTACTAAGTTTTTACAAATTTGACAGGGGATGGAGAAATCTTGCACCAGCAGGCTAATGTCTGTCAAGCAGGTCATGATTTTTGCACTATGAAACAAATTAACAAACGAGTGTGACATTAAGCAGCTACTTTACTTAAACATTTTTTTAAGTAGGATGTGTCATGAATGTTTTCTGAAATGTGATGTCATGAAGATTTGTTTTTTTTAATGGGATGTCATGAAGGTTGTTGGTTTTTTTTTTTTAAATTGGGATGTCATCAGGGTGCTTTTTTAATGGGATGTGTTGTGAAGATTTTCTGAAATGGATATATCATGAAGGTTTCTAGAAATGGGATGTGTCATAAAGGTTTTTGAAATAGGATGTGTCATGAAGGATTTTTTTAATGGGTTGTCATGAAGGGTGGTTTTTCAAATGGGATGTGTCGTGAAGGTTTTTCACATGGGATGTGTCGTGAAGGTTTTTCAAATGGGATGTGTCATGGTTTTTCAAATGGGATGTGTCGTGAAGGTTTTCTTTAAAATGAGATGTATCATGGTGTTTTCTTTCCCTGGGATGTGTCATGAAAGTTCGTTTTTTTAATGAAATGTGTCATGAAGGTTGTTTTTTTTTTAATGGGATGTGTCATGAAGTGTTGTTTTTTTTTTTAATGGGATGTGTCATGAAAGTTGTTTTTAATAGAATGTGTTGTGATGGATTTTTAACAAAATGGGCTGTGTCATGAAGGTTGTTTGAAGTGGGATGTGCCATAAAGGGTTTTTTGTTGTTGTTGTTTTTTAATGGGATGTGTCCTGAAGGTTTTCTGAAATGGGATGTGTCATGAAGGGTTCTGAGATGGGATGTGTTGTGGAGGTTTTCTGAAATGGGATATGTCATGAAGATTTCTTTTTTTTAAAAATGGGATGTGTCATAAAGGTTTTTTTTAAAGTGGGTTTGTCATGAGGGTGATTTTTTTGGTAATGGGTTGTCTGTCATGAAGGTTTGTGAAATGGGACGTGTCGTGAAGGTTTCTCAAATGGGATGCGTCATAGTTTTCTGAAATGGGACGTCTCATGGAGGTTTTTAAAATGGGATGTGTCATGAGGGGTTTTTTTATAAATGGGATGTGTCACGAGGGTTTTTTAAAATGGGACATGCCGTGAAGGTTTTTTAAAAATGGGATACTTCATAAAGAAGGATTTTTAAAGAAGACATTCATAAAGAAGGATTTTTTTTAAAAGACATTCATAAAGAAGGATTTTTAAAACATGATGCTTCACAAAGGGAAAAAAGTAACACATCATACAGCACAATGTTTCTGCCTACAAAACAGCCACCCTGGGTATCATCCATTCACATATCCACCCTGCTTGCCCACCCATCCTTATACACCTGCATGCAAGCACTCACCTTTCTGGTTAATACCAAAAAAAAGTGTTTTGAAGGTCAGCCTATGTATAGACACATCACAGACACCAAGGCTACCACACACACAAAAATGAGTGTGTGTGTGTTTGTGTGTGTGTTGCAAGCATGCTTGCAAGTGCACCTGTATATATGTGTGTGTGTGTGTGTGTGTGTCTGTCTGTTGTCTGTCTGTCTGTCTGACTGTTGGCACACTCAGGCTGCCAGCAATACCTAGTGGCTATAATCTCCGCAGCAGGACCATTCTGCATGTGATCTTTGTACATCATTCACCTGCAGTGTAGTCTTGTCCACATGTAACAGGCACGCACACCACCACAGGAAACAAAGGATGCATTCTCAATCACCTCTAGGTAACAGAGCATTCAGAACTGTACAGCCACACAGAGAAGCTAAAAATGACAACAGTTAAGTCCATTGTAAAACATGGTGACAGTATGTACAGTATAAAATACATATCAAATGGCTTCCAACTCTTCAAATAACAAGATGTATAGAGGAAAAAAATGCATTTTGCATTCTGAACAGATCAAAAGTAAGAGATCAACTTTTTCACAGATATAACAAAAAGAAATCTGGTTTCTTTGAATTATTACATATATTCTTAAAATTTAACAACCCCTGTATGAATTACATAATATAGTAAAGCTTGACCCACAAAAATGCGCTGAATAGTATAAAAAATAACCATACAATTTTTTTTTAAAAAACCAATAATGAGCAGAATAAATACTTGGAATAATGACGCAGATCACTATTAGACACCATGTTGAAAGAAGGCAGTGGTGATGTGGACTGGTCAGCAGACAGCCATGCTGATGTCTGTCTGCTGATGCTGAAGACAAACTGCACAGAAGACCAGTCTAATTAAAGCAGAGAAAACAGATACACCATCTTGAAAAGCACCACTTCTCAAGGAGAGCTAAGCGTATTCAAAATGCATCAACGCTACCCACGCAGTGAGAAAATGTCTGAAGATCAGGCCAAAAAAGAGTAAGAGCAGCCTCACTGGAAAATGTGTCTTGCAATGACGAGGAATCCACTGCTAGTGACTGACTGCATTGAGGATTGGACGTCTTAACTGACACCCTGACAAAAACCCTCACAAGACACACACACACAGAGGATAGCCTGCTGGTTAGAGTGATGTGCTTGTGATCTGCTGACCCGGGTTCGAATCATGTTCAAGAGGAGTTTTCCTCTGGAGTTAACATCAGTGCCGACTCCACTCCCCCTAAAAGTCCTTCAGATGAGACTATAAACTGAGGTCCTGTGTGCGAACGCACTCAGAACATCTTGCGCACTTGTTAAAACCTGTTCCGCTTTTAGGAAGAGTAGGCCATTGTGTGCCGGTGGGAATGGATGACAAAATTTACACAACTGCATACACATGGGGACTGGATGTAAAAAAGCACACGAGTGCTTAATCCATTATACTCGAAATAAAAGAATAAATAAATGAAGGCACACACACGTACACACAAAGCATCTTCTACACACATTCAAACCTGTTCCACCATTTGGAAGAGTAGGCCATTGTGCCAGAGGGAACGGATGACAAAATTTACAAAACCACATGTACACAGGAACTGGGTGTAAAAAAGCACATAAGTGCTCACTTCACCATTCTCAAAACAACAAAAAAGAAGAAGAAATAAGATAAATGAACACAAATAAAATAAAAAGCTGAATTTTTACTCATCTGTGAGAGCAACAGGAGATTCCATCACTCCCACCTTATGGAATTGTCTGTTCACTGACTGGCAATCAACTCACTTTTTTTTTATAAAATTTTCTTTGTGGACTGATAATGGAAATGACTTTGAAAGACACAAAAATGTACCATCTAATTCTATGAAGTTTACTCTAACAAATATACATCTATATCATATAAAACACAACAACAAAAATCTGAATGAACGAAGAACATCAATGAAAGATTACATTTTCAAAATCACATTTACAGAATAAAAATAAAAATGTTGGTTTTGTAATCATCATATCAACAAGACAGCTAAAATCATTATCACAGAACTGTTTTTTCTCAGAGCATAAGCATAGTACTTCCAAAAGCCAGTCACCAATTTCCCTTCGTCCCACACGCATTTTCAAAACACTATAATTTCAGTACAGTTAAACACCATTCTTTTCCCACTCCAGACATCGGGCATATTCAACCAAAGCTGATTGCAAAAAGGACCACAGACCTTTTCTCACAACAGTCATGAAAACTCGCACAAGAGCTAAGTGGCCTACTTTACAGGGCAATGGACAAAAACCATCACACAACACAAGCACTGAAGCAGCCTGGCCTGGCTGTTTCATGCCATTGTCACTCTGGCCTGGCTGTTTCATGCCATTGTCACTCTGGCTGTTTCATGCCATTGTCACTCTGGCCTGGCTGTTTCATGCCATTGTCACTCTGGCCTGGCTGTTTCATGCCATTGTCACTCTGGCTGTTTCATGCCATTGTCACTCTGGCCTGGCTGTTTCATGCCATTGTCACTCAAAACAGCCATTGTCACTCTGACCTGGCTGTTTCATGCCACTGTCACTCAAAACAGCCATTGTCACTCTGACCTGGCTGTTTCATGCCACTGTCAGCTTGACCTGGCTGTTTCATGCCATTATCCCTCTTCTAGAATAATCCTCGGCAGAACAAGTTCGGCACAAATGACATGTCTGCTTTCTGCATCCACTGGTCTGGAATGTTCTCCAACTTTTTCTAGTGTTGGGAGATATTTTATCTTAGGGTGGGTTTTTTTTAATTTGGGTTTTTTCGGGGGGGGGGGGGGGAGGGGGGGGAGGTTATTCTTTGTACACAACAGTTGAGACGGACGGTAAAAGAATACAATTCAAAAAGCAACATCCAAAAATATAAGCGTTTCAGTAACAAAATATCACAATAAATCAGTCTGAAACTGAAAGGCACCAGCAAACCCGCCCCTATCCCTTCTTTCCTCTCTCTCAAGTCCCCAGGAATCTACTCGGGGTCTGGGACATGGTCTAGAGACATGTGGGGGTCCTCCCCCTCATCATCCGCTCCTCTCTCGTCCTCAAAATTGGAGGAGGTGTCTGGGGAGGGGGACTGGAACACTGTGGCCAGCTCTTCAGAAAAGGACACACGTTTCAAGGATCTTCGCGGGGAGTCTTCTGCTGCTGAGCTTTGGGCTTCTTGCCTGTTCTGCTCTGAGGCCTGACAACCGTTTCCAGCCGGGTCTGGTGGAGAGGATGCTGACGGCTCCTCAGGACGTTCTTCTCTTTCCTTGGCGTCTTGCAGTGCTGCACCAACACGCGGTTTGTGAGGCTCCTGGGCTGCATCTGGCTCCTGACTTTCTGGGCCAGAGCCACCTTCAGGGGATGAATTCTGAGGCCGGTTTCTAGCAATCTGTTCAGTGTCCTCATCTTGCGTCTTTTCCTGTCCAAGATCAACTGGGATTACCTCCTCCTTTTCTTCCTGATGTGGAGCACGTTCAGATGGATCGTCAGCCTGCCCGGGTTCAGTGATGAACAGTTTCTTAGCTTCTTTCCCGGGTCCTGGGTTTGAAGCCTCCCCCTCGGAGCTGGCTGAAGTGTTTCCAGATGAGGTCTGCTGTGTCTCCAGCTCCGACTGCACGGCCGCTGCCTCGATCTGCTGCAGCAGCACCAGGCTTGACCGCGGAGTGTGGTCTGGCTTGGAGTGAGCCGTCCACGCCTTAGGGCAGGCTGCAGCTTCAGAGGCAGCACAGCCCTGAGGTTCTGGACGGTCCGCTGTCGGCCGGCTCCGGGGTGGTCACTTTGGTGGACACCCTCTCCTGGATGCGTCGGATCTGCAGGGAAGTGGTGAAGTCCCCGGAGAAGGGCAGCTTGAAGGGGTTGGGTTCTGACATGAGGTCCCTGTCCATCACCGCTCTGACTTTGGGACTGGAGTCTCTGGAAGGTTTTGCTGTTGGGGGGCGGCGGGGGGACAGCGTGCTCTGCGGAATGGGCATGCGTGTTTTGGCGACCACCGGCCTGGCGCGGGCATTGAGCTCAATGAGGGTTGACGCCGCCGCCGAGCCTTCCACAGAGAGGCTGTACGAGGAGGGCTGCGGCATGCTGTCCTGCCCACTCTTCTGGGGCGGCTTCTTCACGTCTTGCCCAAATGACCCACCACCAAATTTTTTGTTCACCTCATCGTCAATAACACTCACACCTGTCTCAATACTTTTCTTTTCCTGGTTGATTCTCTCAATCCTGCGAATGGCCAACTCTGGGACAAGCCGGTCAACTTCTGGATCAGACTTCATGAGGTCGTCCTGGCGTGTGACCTCTCTGCGCTTCTCTGTGTCTTCTCTCCTCTTGGCGATCAGCCAGGCGTCGTACGACATTCTGGTTTTCTGTTCCCTCTCTTCCGGCGTGAGTTGCTCCAGCTTGTTCTGCTCGGAGTCCTTGGCCTTCTTCTCGCTCTGCAGCTTCATCAGCCGCACCTTGCCTGACACCGGCCGCTTGTACACGAACTTGGTGTCTGGGGGCTTGGGGGCCGTGTAGGCCCCGTTCTCCAGCCTGGCCGCTGACTCTGGCCGCTTGATGGGGGTGTACTTCTTGTTGGGGGGAGGGCGCGGACTGAGGGCGGTCGATCCGGCTTCCTCTGACAGCGTTGTCGGCACTCCTGGCTTTCTGCGCGGCCTGCTCCTGCGCCTCCTGCCTCCTCCTGCGCCTCTCCTCCTTCTGCTGCTTCGCCGCTTCTTTGCGCTTCTGGTCCATCCACTGCTTCACCCGCTCCGAGGACTTCTCCCGGCGAGCCTGCCTCTGCTCGACTTCACTTTGCTTCTGCAGGCATTCCTCTCGCTTCTTGATGCGCTCCGCTTTCCGGGCTTGACGATGCTCGACGTTTTTGCGTTTCAGCCAGTCCTGGAGTTTGGGGTTATCGGTGTATTTCAGATGCATGTCTGTCGGCAGGTACACGCTGCGTGGACTGACGTTACCAAACTTGTCGTCGTTGTCGTCTCCGTCAACAAGGTGGGCGTCAAAGCCGTTGTGCTGAGGCCTGCTGTTGTCCTCCTGGCTCTTCTGCTGGGAGGTGTCGGAGCTGGAGCTGGGCAGGCTGTCTTCAGACACGGTCCGCCGTCGCGGAACAGGCGGCTTGGACGTCAGCCTGGTGTGGCGCTGCTGAGCGGGGTGGGAGTTCGGTTCTGGGGCAGTGTGGAGATTGCCGGAGCTGCTGTTGTGTTTCTGTGCGGCGGGAGTGGTGGTGGTCTGCAGCTTGCGTAAGGTGGAGTAGGCCTGCCGGTCCGTGGTCTCTGCACACAGTGCCAGTGTGGGATTTCCTTTACATGTACAGCACTGAGTGCATACATATTCATATGTGTGCGTATATGTACATGTACATGCTCATGCATGCACACACACACACACAAACCACCACCACCAGTCAGTGTGATAAACACTTTTTCATTCAAATTAAATCCAGAGAAAATACCTTTTTAGAATAAAATAAAAACATGACTGAAACCATGATGACAACAAGCTACCAGCTGTATCCCAGCTGACTTCTAGATACAGTGACCTACAGGTCAGTAGTGACCTACAGGCCCTCACTAACCAGACTAACGGTCAGTAGTGACCTACAGTCTAACGGTCAGTAGTGACCTACAGTCCCTCACTGACCAGACTAACGGTCAGCAGTGACCTACAGTCCCTCACTAACCAGACTAACGGTCAGTAGTGACCTACAGTCTAACGGTCAGTAGTGACCTACAGTCCCTCACTGACCAGACTAACGGTCAGCAGTGACCTACAGTCCCTCACTAACCAGACTAACGGTCAGTAGTGACCTACAGTCTAACGGTCAGCAGTGACCTACAGGCCCTCACTAACCAGACTAACGGTCAGTAGTGACCTACAGTCCCTCACTAACCAGACTAACGGTCAGTAGTGACCTACAGTCCCTCACTAACCAGACTAACGGTCAGTAGTGACCTACAGACTAACGGTCAGCAGTGACCTACAGTCCCTCACTAACCAGACTAACGGTCAGTAGTGACCTACAGTCCCTCACTAACCAAACTAACGGTCAGTAGTGACCTAGTAGTGACCTACAGTCCCTCACTAACCAAACTAACGGTCAGCAGTGACCTACAGTCCCTCACTAACCAGACTAACGGTCAGCAGTGACCTACAGTCCCTCACTAACCAGACTAACGGTCAGCAGTGACCTACAGTCCCTCACTGACCAGACTAACGGTCAGCAGTGACCTACAGTCCCTCACTAACCAGACTAACGGTCAGCAGTGACCTACAGTCCCTCACTGACCAGACTAACGGTCAGTAGTGACCTACAGTCCCTCACTGACCAGACTAACGGTCAGCAGTGACCTACAGGCCCTCACTAACCAGACTAACGGTCAGCAGTGACCTACAGACTAACGGTCAGCAGTGACCTACAGTCCCTCACTAACCAGACTAACGGTCAGCAGTGACCTACAGGCCCTCACTAACCAGACTAACGGTCAGCAGTGACCTACAGGCCCTCACTAACCAGACTAACGGTCAGCAGTGACCTACAGACTAACGGTCAGCAGTGACCTACAGTCCCTCACTAACCAGACTAACGGTCAGCAGTGACCTACAGTCCCTCACTAACCAGACTAACGGTCAGCAGTGACCTACAGTCCCTCGCTAACCAGACTAACGGTCAGCAGTGACCTACAGTCCCTCACTAACCAGACTAACGGTCAGCAGTGACCTACAGTCCCTCACTAACCAGACTAACGGTCAGCAGTGACCTACAGTCCCTCACTGACCAGACTAACGGTCAGTAGTGACCTACAGACTAACGGTCAGTAGTGACCTACAGTCCCTCACTGACCAGACTAACGGTCAGTAGTGACCTACAGTCCCTCACTAACCAGACTAACGGTCAGCAGTGACCTACAGCCTGCAGTCCCTCACTGACCAGACTAACGGTCAGCAGTGACCTACAGCCTGCAGTCCCTCACTGACCAGACTAACGGTCAGTAGTGACCTACAGTCCCTCACTGACCAGACTAACGGTCAGTAGTGACCTACAGTCCCTCACTGACCAGACTAACGGTCAGCAGTGACCTACAGTCCCTCACTAACCAGACTAACGGTCAGTAGTGACCTACAGACTAACGGTCAGTAGTGACCTACAGACTAACGGTCAGCAGTGACCTACAGTCCCTCACTAACCAGACTAAAGGTCAGTAGTGACCTACAGACTAACGGTCAGTAGTGACCTACAGTCCCTCACTAACCAAACGAAAGAAACAAATCAGACTAGCGGCCAAACCCCAACCTACCGTCTTCGTTCAGCGTACTGTTGCTGATCCACGCCTTCAATCTGGACTGGGTGCTCTCCCCTTCCTTGGCGGCGCGGTTCGCGGCGGGACGGCGCGTCTGTTTCTTGCACGTCTGCCGCGCCGGCACGTGCACCCTGCGGTTGTCCATCAGCGGGCGAGACATCAGCTCCTCCAGCTCCACGTACTTCTGCTCCAGACGGTCTCGCCCAGCCTGCTCCACCGCCTGCTCCAGGGAGCGATACTTCTTCATCTGGCCCCGGCGGTGGAGCTTGCGGCCGCGTCGGCGCCGGACTTCCTGGTCGCTCAGGGAGTCGTGGTTGAGGGAGGTCGACCTGTCCTTGGAGTAATGGAGGTGGTCTCGCAGCTGGTTGTGGTAGAGGGGGAGGGGAGGGGGCTTGCTGGTGGAGCTGCCCTTCAAACACCTCTTCTTCCCCTTCCCTTTCTTCCGCGGCCTGCCCGTGCTGGACTGGCTGTCGCTCTCCGTGTCCAGTCTCTCCGAGGACGCGGCGTTCACAGCGTTGTTCAAGTTCAGGCTGATCCTGGGCGTTTCCCTGGACCTGCTGTCCTCCTCCTCCTCATTGTCACCCTCCTCTTCAAAGTCGTCGTCGTAGTTGGCTTCATTATCTACCTGGATTTTCGAGGTAGGGGATCTGTCTGTCTGCTGCTTCTGTTCTTTCTCTGCAGTGTAGAAACCGTCCCACACATTCTCCGCTTCTCCTTCCGTCCTCAGCCCTTCCACGGCTGTGATTCTGAACTGAGACATGGCGCTGGGGGAAAGGCTTCCTCTGGTGGGGTGCAGGGAAAGAGCTGACTGAAGTGTGGGCTACTTTTCACACACCTCTTCCCTGCAGTCTGGTGGCAGTCAGTCCTATGCTTTCATTACAGGCTGAGTCATGAAGAGAGCGCTATGCAGTTCACTGTCTTTGTCCACATCTGCAACATATGTTGATATTGAAAATTAATAAATCTGATGATGTTAGGAATGTGGTGTGTGCGTGTTTGTGTGTTCGTGCGTGTATGCATGTGGTGTGTATGTTTGTGCATGTGTGGTGTATGGTGTGTGTTGTGTATGTGTGGTGTGATATGTGTGTGTATCCAATTGTCTGTCTGCACACGCATGGTCTGTGAACAAAATCTGCAAAAAAGCCTACACTGTGGTTGCAGAATGAATACCTTTTATGGCAAACACGCTGCCTTTAGTTTACCTTAAGTCTTAGTGACAAAATAACCCATCAGCATTATAGCTAGAGCTGTACAATCACACGCACACAAAACACAACACAACCACACACACACAACCACACACAGAGTAGTTACCACACAACCCAACAAAACAAAAACAAAACTCCTCACTAACTACTACAGCTGTGACTAACTACAAGAAGTCACTGAGAACTGTCTTAACCCCCCCTCCCTTTTAAAGTATCGGATGTCTCCACCTCTACCACCCCATTTCAAAGCAATACTTACTTACTCTTAGCAATGTGGCCTTCCACCACCAAGCCCAGTTAGTCTACAACATTATCAGCCTCACATTCTGTGATAAGCTATTGAGGTGGCAGACTGTAGAGAGGGGAAGGGATTAGAGACCTTAGCTGCTGGTGTAACGCATGTCTGATCATGCTCTATATACACAGTCCCCTTTATTGCAGTGTCAATGACGCTTGTGTTGCAAGTGTGTGGAGGAGAGGGCTTGAACGCATGGGTGAATACTTTGTTGCATGAATGCATGAATGCATTGTTGAATGAATACTTCAATGCATAGTTGAATGAATGAAAAAGCCACAAAACATTATTTTTATGCAAGGACAAAGGCTTTACTCTCAGGCCAAGCCTGGTCTTACAATCTGTCCCTGTAAGTATACACGCTGCTAAATTATCAACAAAAGACAGGTAAAAAGAATACAACTGGGGGGGGGGGGGGGGGTAGGGAGGTGTTAGAAAAAGACAACAAATAGAAACACCAAAGAATAACTGTAACTAATAGAAACAATCATAGGTCACAGTGATATATTTATTTTCTTTAAACATGTGTGCACGCGGGCACACACACACACTCACACACACACCACCACCACCACCTTCACCACGACCTAAAAAAAAAAAGTTATTTTTTTTCTTTTTCTAAAAATATAGATTATAGTAGTAGTACAGAGTCTGATCTATTCTTTAAAGAAATGCATGTTGTACTCGGGGAGGGAAGGGGGGGAGAGGGAGCGGGCGTTAACAAAAGCATAAATGTCAGAAGAGGAGGTGAAAAGGAGGAGGGAGGGGTGAATTAAAAATGAGTGAGGAAAGCAGACAGGTGGAGAGATGAAGAGTAATGATCATAGAACACAATGACTTTGGATACAGTATGTTATGTGGGGCAGTCAGAGTAATGATCATAGAACACAATGACTTTGGATACAGTATGTTATGTGGGGCAGTCAAAGTAATGATCATAGAACAAAATGACTTTGAATAAAGCATTTTATGTGGGGCAGTCAGAGTAATGATCATAGAACACAATGACTGTGAATACAGCATGTTATGTGGGGCAGTCAGAGTAATGATCATAGAAGACAATGACTGTGAATAAAGCATGTTATGGGGGGCAGTCAATGCCAAGATGATATTTAGCACATGCATTTTGTCATCAACCTTTACTTCCAATGTCTTGCTGTCAGGGTCCAAATATTGCATATACATAAAAACACTAATATTGCAAAGTGGATAATTTTATTTGTATCTTTGACTATGTCATATAATATACATAAAAATATATATGATTATGAGTGAGTGTACATGCATGCATATATGACTGTATATATGTGCCTGAATTCATGCATGTGTTTACAAGTACATACATGTATGTGTGTATAGTTCTTTAAAATTTAGGGAGGAAAGGGGGGAGGACAGACAGACATAAACAAGGAAAGTGAGAGAAAGAATATTTAAACTTGTAAATATTCTTTTTTAACATTGATTTTGTTTCATCCCATAGAGTTAATCCTCTTAATGCCTACGCCACTGTTTCTCTGTTAGTAAAGGTTAACTTCAGGATCCCATGGAGAAAGTCTTTTACATTTGCTTTCCTAAACTTAAAGCTATCATGGGGCAGGTTAGCCTAGTGGCCAGAGAACTGCGTGCCTGATCTGACAGCCGGGAGTCAAACCAACACTGAGGCACCAGTTCAAGGGGCTGTTTTTTCCCTCTGCATTTATCACCAACACCAACCCCACAGCCCGAAAGTCCTTCAAATGAGACCTAATTTTAAACTGAGGTCCCATAAACAAACGCATGCAGAACATCTTTTTTTTTTTTTTAAATTTTTTTAATTATTTATACCACTTTAGGTCACCGCAGATTTCTCTGCGTGAAATTCGGGCTGCTCTCCCCAGAGAGAGCATGTTGCCACAAGAGCAGTGCCACCCTTTTTTTTTTTTTTTTCCTGTCTGCAACTATATTTGTTTCCCTATCAGAGTGGATTTTTTCTACAGAATTTTGCCAGGGACAACTCTCTTGTTGCTGTGGGTTCTTTTACTGCGCTAAATAATTATATAACACACAGGACTTTGGTTTGTCATCTCATCCAAAAGACTAGCACCCAGACCACCACTCATGGTCTAATGGATGGGGAAAAAGTTTCGGGTCCAAATGGGAATCGAACCACCACACACTTCCAACCCGGTTTCTAGACATGCGCGTTACCTCTAGACCATCGATCCACATCTTATGCAAAGTTAATTCAAGCATTCCACCTTTGACAGGAGTAGGCCATTGCTGCCTTGCATGCCCGAAGGAACAGATGGCAACATTTTAAAAATGCATGCATACTGTCACTGCTGGTGTCGTGTTTAGACACTGTCCCCAAAGTCAGAATACGCTGCCATCATGGTGGCCAAAAACTGGCACATGTATGTATGCAAACTCTCATCACTGGTGCCAAGGAACCACAACAACAACAACAACAACAACAACAACAACAAAAAGCTCTATCAGAGCCACACCTGCTGTTTGTGTGACGTGTGCAGGTTGAGTTTTGCTGAAACACTTGCAGTTTTAGCACTTAACACAAATGACACATCACACCTGCAGTCTTCACCGTTCATGATGTGTTTTATTTTCAGTTTCCTTGTTTGTTTTACAGAACAATTTTTGTCCCATTGAAATATTGATCAGATTCACATCATGAGCTACTTTCATTTGCATCCTATTCTTTCACCAGAGATGTAAAACAAATATGATTTATGGATCAACTGCTTCACCCACATGGAAATTATTTACCCATACCCCTGGAGTCTTTATTCAGATTGTTAGTGCAAGCCCTCTGTATGCTGGGTATATCCATGTCATCAACTACAGGCTGAGGTGACATACTATTACATGAAAAATGGATGGGTGTTTAATATCACCATGTACAAATGTTGTTACTTTATTGAAACCTAAAACTGTTCAGTGGCTTGAGGACACTGATATCTACAGTGTCTTCACAGTATGGTAAATAGTTACCAAAGTGAAGGGCTGCACATGTGAACACACATAACATCATGCACACATGTTAAAAACCATAACCACCCATCTTTCATGGCAAAGTAGGCCACTGATGACCATTAATGTGGATGACACGAACTGAACACGTATGTTCTGATCCAAATGGCAATCTACATGCAAGCAAAAGTGTAATTACTGTACATGAAAACTTTGTACACTAAGGAAGTACAAAATCCCTACTCAAGAAGACTAATACGTAATATCAAGAAGAATTAATCGACTGATATCAAGAGAATATTGACTGCTATCACGGAGAATATCGAACAATATCAAGGAGAATATCGAACAATATGAAGAAGAATAATCAAGAGTTCATGGTCATACACAATGAAAAGAATTTGGCAGGGGTGTACTTTCTAAAATAATGCAGAAAACGGTACATCCTGAAACACTTTTGGTGTAATTGTGACAGAAAATACGTCTCTCGAAAGTCTGCAATATCAATATAACGGAATGGTATATGATAATACAGTTCCCATAGTGTCAAAACATGTCAACACTGACATTCACCGAGCGATTGACACACGTGCATCCACTTCCCTGTTACTAGATCCATTCAAAGCAATCAAAAGATCGACTTACATCGTCAAAAATGGAAACTCAACTTTTGGATGGCTAGAATCCCACAACACATTCTCTCCTCAAACAATTTGCAAAGTGCCTATTTTCGGTTGAAACTCTGCTACCACAAATAAATGGCAGAGAGAATTCGGCCTTCGGCGTCCATAGAAGCGCGCCAAATATCGCGAGATGTTTACGTCTCCGGGACGACGGGTGGCAAAATGGCGGCGAGATCGTGAGGAGAGACCAAAACTTTTCGCATACAGGGTTCGTTCTTTCATCTAAAAGGCGCTGTCAGGGTAAAAGAGGGTTGTGCAAAAGCTTCAATAAGTTCAAAACGGCTCAACGAAGAAGTAAGTATTTTTCATCTTTATGTTTTTTGTCCTTTACTGTCTTAACTTTGTAAAGTTTAAAGTTTGATCTGTCATATTTATATTGATCTATATGCATTGCATGTCATGTTACATGAATAAAAGCCTTAACGTAAAACAAAACCATGTCACAAAATGTATATCATACACTATGTCATGAATTTGATACATGTACATATTTCACACATGGTGAGCACTTTCTTTCACTCACACACACGCCCACTCTCTCTCTCTCTCTCTCTCTCTCTCTCTCTCTCTCTCTCTCTCTCTCTCACACACACACACACACACACACACACAAACACACACACACACACACACACCACACACACAACACACACACACACACACACACACACAAACAAGGTGAACAAAACATTACCCAAAAAATCTTTGTTAAGAAAAAGAAAATTAAAAACCCAACCAACCAACAAAACAACTAAGCAAAACATTTTTTTTATGGCAAGCACAGAAGATATTGGTTGTTGACTTTTTTTACATTGTAATCTTTATGGCTGGTCATTTATTAACTGATAGAGTCATGTACTTGTACATATATCTAATATCATACATGCACATGTAAATCCTGTCCATCGTCAGTGAAAAAAGCCAGCGTTAATCCATGGCATGGAAGAAGCCAATAAACTAAAAGTGGGACATGCTTCAGTTTATTGACTTTGGTCACTTACGAATAAGACAGAAATAGCAAATAATGTCAAATCATTTGGGGGTGGGGGCGAATAATATTATTAAAGCACTTGTACAGAACAGAGTTGCTACATCTGGATATAGCTTTTTATACTTAGAATTGGATTGTAATGCTCTTGTAGTATTCTGTTGTTCTCTGCTCACTCTCATATGCCTAGACTTAGATTTCATGAGGACTATACGTTATATTAGTCATTATATTATGTCCATGTAACTGCTCATCAGTGACTGCACAGTATTTCATGATCATCAGAGTGTACCTTTGAAAGAAAGCAGTTTGCAAAGAACTGGTTTCATTAATATTTACTTTTGTATCACAGAACAGGAACAGTGTGTTTGTGTCCCAGGCCTACTGAGCAGAAATGCTTTTTTTTTAAGAACACACTTTTCAGGGCCAACCACCAGTACAACAAGTTCATATGGGGAAAAAGCGTCTGGTAAGATTGAACCTCTCCATGCCAGCTGTGCAGCACTTGTTTGACATTATTTAGAAATGTTGCATAAAGATGATACAGAAATGATGGCCATGGAGAGACAAAGCCTGCTGGAAACTGAACAGTGACAGTCAGTAGATGTGATATCTCTCTCTCTATCTCTCTCTCTCTCTCTCTCCTCTCTCTCTCTCTCTTCTTCTTTCTCTCTCTCTCTCTCTCTCTCTCTCTCTCTCTTACTCTCTCTCACTCTCTGTGTCACACACACACACACACACACACACACACAACACACAGGGATAAACACACAAAAATCCAGTTCACTGTTTACTTTTGATCAGACATTAGCATTTTACTTGTTCCAATTTTCTTTCTGTTTTACCTATGATCATTATTGGCTGTCATAATACACATATGCATGCGTATGCGTGTGCGTGTGCACACACACACATATGCGCATGTGCATGCACACACACATACAGCACATACACACATTCTGGCATTTATCTTTCTTAAAAGTTTACTTGTTTTTCTTTTGTTTTCTTTTTGTATGCATAGTTTAACAAGTTTCTGATGGTTAGAGGCTCACTAACAAACAGCTTTGTTCTTGCCCTGTCTTTTTGTTTTTGTTCTTTTTGTTGTTGTTGTAAGTTAGAGGTTCTTATTGTTCTTATTGTAACTTCCACCCAGGGAAAGGGACAGATATATAAAGTATGTCAGTGCTTATCTTTCACACTTAAAGATATAGATTATCATCATCATGGTCATACACAACATACATACATACATACATACATGCAGATGGCTGCACACGCAAAATATCAACCTGGGTGAACCTCTGAGCTCTAGCTGAGGAACACACACACACACAAGCCCAGATATTGATAAATAAAGATTTGTTAAACAGGTACACACCTCTAGAGATCAGTTGATGTGACCCAGTGGCAGTAAAGTGCAGCCTTGCTTGTTTGCAGAGCAGCACCTGGCTGACACCATGTCGACAAGCATCACCAAGCTTCCCACCATAGAGGAACGAGAAAACCTGATGGAGGACGTCTCTCCTCACAGATCTGGCTTCACGCCACGGCCGATACAACAGCTGGCGGTTCAGAAACGTCCCCGAGAGATGCTGGACATCGAGTGCCAGCACTTCCTGCGCAGCTCCATGGACAGCTACACACACCAGCATCCCTCCGTGCCCTTCCAGCTCTGGCTGGAGGCGGGCAAGTACGAAGCCCCCTTCCCGGAGCGCCCCGACCCCAGCTACAACAGCAACATCTGGAGAAACTTCCGCCGCCACTACGGTTTCCAGACAACAGCAGACGGCCGCAAAATATCAGACGTCATAGCAGCCATGTATCCGTTAAACATTCCTACAGCATCCAAAGTGGGGGAGAATTCCTTTGAGAGGTACATCCGGGATACGTCGTTGTTCACGGATAAAAAGAAGAAGGCGTGGGCGATCAATCAGGCAAGAACTGACGCTGAGGAGTTCAAGAGGCTCAGGAATCGCACAGACGCTCGGAATCCTCCTCTGGACAAAATGGGTGAGTGTGGTCATCAGACCCTGAGTTTTCTTTGTTAAAGGCAGGGATACAATGAACATGGAGCAATAACTATAATGTAGCATTTACATTAACAGAATGTTTGTGGTGAAAAATCAGGCAGCTCTCAAAGATAGATAAAATCATCATATGAAATATGTCTTCTGTTGATATTGGACATCAGGATGAGAGTGGACCAGTGTGTGTGTGTGGGGGGGGCGTGGGGGATTGCATAGCAGTTGGAATGTTGAACTTGCGGTCTGATGGCTTCAGCCCCCACCCCCACACAGATGCCCATTGGAGGGGATTTTTCCCCAGGAGTTAACTTAAGTGTCAAATCTACTCCCCCAGAAAGTCCTCCAGAGGAGACTATAAACGGAGGTCCAGTGTACAAACACATGCAGAACATCTTACACACACACACACACAACACACTTGTTAAAGCCTGCTCCACCTTTTGGGGCAACAGACTACTGCATGGCAGTGGGAATGTCCGCTCAAAGTTATAAAAGTAGTGCATGCAGACTGGTGTCATGTTTATACGTCACCCCCGAGTCAGAATGGGGCTGCCTCAATGGTGGGCAGATGGCTGCATACGCGAAGTATCAGCCTAGGTGAGCCTCTGAGCTCTAGCTGAGGAACACACACATGCACAAAAAACCAGAAATGGATTAATAATGATTTGTTAAACAGAAACAATCACTGCCGCTTATTAGTAAAACATAAGAAGGAGGGTGGCAAGATGGTTAAGACATTCACCCGCCAACATGTAAACCACGAGGTTCTGGGTTTGATTCCCAGCCTTGCCCTTTCTTCCCAGTTTGACACAAAAATCAAACTGAATGTCACAGTCCTTTGGATGAGACTATAAACTAAGGCCCCATGCGCAAACACATGCAGAACAACTTGTGGATACGTTAAAAACCAGTCCCACCTTTCAGAAGAGTAGGCCATTATGTGCTATCAGGAATGGATGACAAAAAACCCCAAAACCAGCATGCACACAGGTGTCATGTTTGGACATCATCCCCGAAGTCAGAATGCAGTGACCTGAAAGGGCAGACAGTGGCACACGCAAAGACCTGACCATAGGTGAACCTTGGAGCTGTGGCTGAAGAGCGAAAAACAAAAAACAAATAATGAATAAAAAATAAACAGAACATGAGGTAGAATAGGTGCACTTGTGTAGATTTAACTTTTCTTTATTACTTAAATCATCACCACTTTTTAAAAAAAATTGCAGCAAATGAAGAAAACACGGATCAGAAACTGTGCATCATTTTAGTCAGGACATGCTAACACAGCGTGTTGACGACACGCACGACCTGTGGTTTCAGGCAACATCCTTCCCCCTGACAACTTCAAGCTCTACGCTCATCGCTTCGTCCCCGTGGACTCCCCGCCTCCTACCCCACCTCCCCCGGGGCAGAAGACGGACATGTTTGGCCGGCGCTACGTCCCTCGCTCTCAGCCCCACCTGTGGAAGCTGTCCTACAAGCTGAACCACCCCGAGTACCTCAAGCTGCAGGAGGAGATCACCAAGCGCCGGAAGATGATCGAGGAGCGGCAGAAACAGAAACGCATTTTGCCCTCGCCGGTCAGCTTTGACAGCCTCCATGCAGACCCCTGATTTGGGGGTTTGTTTGGTTGTTGTTTGTTTAGTTGTTGTTTGTTTGGTTGTTGTTTGTTTGGTTGCCTGGCCTTGTTCTGTTGTTTAGTGTCATCATGGTTTCAGATATGTTGTGCAGAGTTTTGTCGTGTAGATAGGGTGATGATGAACATGATGAGAAGATTACGGAAGGAGAAGGAAAGGTGGGGAGAGAGAGAGAGTGTGTGTGTGGGTGTGTGTATGTATGTGTACGCGCGTGTGTGCCTGTGCCTAAGAAAGATTCAGGTTTTATTGTTAGATTTTTGTTGTTTTAACAACAAGAGCACAGCTGGAGGGACGAAAGGTGGAACTGTGTTGATGATTGAAACAGAGGTCATCTGTGTCTGGAAAGAAACATTTTGGTTTGACTACATATCAGCTTGGGTTTTTTAAACGCCTGTTTATTGAAATCTACTGAAATGCATCCAAGAAAAGCTTGTTTTAGTTTGTTTGATTTTTCAGTTTTGTGCACAACAGTATTAAGTCAAATACACTGTGATTTTTAAGTTAGTTACTAAACCCTGTCCCATGTTGCTGTACTTGCCAACACAACAAGCTTGTTTAAAAAATGTTTTTCATAAGGATTATGAAGAGAAAATGTCTCTTGTTGATGTTGATGTTGTTTTTATTGTTTGAAGAATTTTTCTTTGGGGAAGGGTTTGTCTGTAGATGGATGTGCACATGTCCTGCCCCTCTGTGGTGCAGTTTATTACCACACTGACTTTTATTTTTGAAGTCAGTTCAACCACAATTCAAAAGGGAAAAAAACTACAACCCAGTCAGTTATGGCTGTTCCCCCGTGGGAATGCTCAGGGGCCTGTCAGAATAAACAGCATCCCTACCTGTGTGAAATTCTGTGCTAGGAATTCCCTCTTTTCTATCCCCCTCTTTCTTTCTGCCTTGTTCCTTTACTTCCTGTCATCTACTTTTTGTCTGTTTCCTGCCTTCTTGGTCCATTCTCTGGCCTTTTTTTCAGAAAGACTTACAAGACGACAGTTCTCTCCCATGCCGAAGTTGGATGCGCTGGGCCTGACTTGTCAGGAGCTTAATGGCAGTGCAATGCATTTTCACTAAATATAACATTTCATTTCATTTTTCATTTTATTCTTTTTTTATTTTATTCTTTTATTTCAAGGATAATGGAATGGCCTACTCTTCCAAAAAGTGGAACAGGTTTTAACGTGTGCACAAGATGTTCTGTCTGCATTCGCACACAGGATCTCAGTTAATGGTCTCATCCAAAGGACTTTTGGGGAGAGTGGAGTTGGCACTAATGTTAACTCCAGAGGAAAATCTTCTTCAACGGGAATCAAACCTGGTCAGCAGACCACGAATACATCATTCTAACCACCAGGCTATCCCATCCCCCAGATGACAGTAGTTACTGTCTGAGTGTTAGAAGAAGAAGGAGAAGTTATGGCTGTTTTGGAGAGGAGAAGGGAGAGGGGGAGTGCAGTGTTTTGTTTTCTTGGGTTTGTTTGCTTGGTGGATTATTTGCTTGTATTTTGCTTGCTCGTACAAGTAATGTTTTGCCCTCAGAGATTTTTCTTCTCATCTATCAGCCATTCCATGAATTTTTTTAATGGAAATTCTAGTTTTAAATTTTTTTCTTTTAGAAAATTAAAAACCTGAAGCAGCACAAGATGAGAACAAGAAAAGTCTAATTAAAGACCCAAAAACAAAGGTGGGGAAGAAAAACCAACCAACTAACCAACAAACAAACAGACAGACAAACAGTGCACTACTTATGATTGTTTTAAAGTGCCCGTACAGTCTAAAGTAGCCTTCTAAATCGGGCTGACAAACAGTGTTAACACTTGTGTGTGCATGCACACACACACACACACAACACACACACACACACATGCAAGAGGGATAGCCAAGTGGTTAGCGTGATGTGCTCATGATCTGCTCACCCGAGTTCAATTCCTGCTCAAGAGGATTTTTCCTCTGGAGTTAACATCAGTGCTGACTCCACTCCCCCAAACAGTCCTTCGAATGAGACTATAAACCGAAGTCCTGTGTGCGAACGCATGCAGAACATCTTGTGCACATGTTAAAACATGTTCAGCTTTTTGGAAGTGTAGGCCATTGTGTGCCGGTGGGAACGGATGACAAAACTGACAAAACTGCATACACACGGGGACTGGTTGACAAAAAGCACATGAGTGCTTTTTCCATTATCCTCAAAATGAAAGAATTAATAATAATAATAATAATAATAATATTAGTTTATTTGGGGTCTTTTGGTATGTTTTTTAACCTTTCTCTCAGCAAATGCATTTATTCTATGTTCAGAATATTATATAAGATATTTCTATTTCCTTGTGAAGCACCTTTTTTCCCCCCACATGCTGGTCAACAGAAACTCTAGGTCATTTATTTACTGGTATGTCTACATTTTGTCTTGTCTTTTTGTTTTTACACTGACGATCATATGTGTGTTACTCTTTGTTTGTCTTGTAGTGGCTTGTCCCTAGTCATACATTGGGAAAATAATCTAAATGACATGATGGGGGAGGGGGGAGGTTGAGCTGTGTTTCTTTTGTTGTTTCCTCAATTTACATATTTTCAGTTCCGGTATCCATTGTTTATTTTTTGGCCCTTTTTTGTGTCAATGTCTAGTCATGCAAGAGAAAATGATGTGTGACAGTGGGGGTGGGGAGACAGTGGTCTGAGCTCCATCGTGTTGACTGACGTTTACACTCTGCAGTATTATTTGGATTTTCTGTCATGTTCAGTTTTTTGCGCACAAGTTTGCCTGGTTTGTTCATTTTTGGGGTACATTGTGGTGAGAAGATGTATAGATTTATTGGAAGTCATAATTATAGCAGCTATTGCTGATGTTTTTATGTTTATTTTAAAATCACTTGTTGTCTTAAATACCATAAGATTGTATATAAATACAGAGACAGAGAGAGAGGTGTGTGTGTGTGTGTGTGTGTGTGTGTGTGTGTGTGTGTGTGTGTGTGTGTGTGTGAAGGATTGATACTGTTTTAAAAAATTATTTTCTCATTTTATTTTATTTGACTGTTGATGTAAAATCTATTGATTTGTCATTGACTGTTATATGCATCCATCTCTGTGAACATAGCCTTTGCCCATTGGTTAGGAAACTGATTCTAAAGTTAAAAATCTAACTGCACTTCAGAAATGGTAGAAGCAATAGATCAGAGATCAAATTTCAGTTTTATCTAGATCTAAAGTCTAAATCATTCCAGGGGATCTATTTTTCAGAAGAGATGTGTTACAAATCAGTAAATGTCTATATTTGTTAATCCCCTATGGTGCATAAAAGCTGATTTGAATTCTCCTTGAAAATATTCATTACATGCGTGCTATGGTGAAGTGTGTTTCTGCACATTTCACAACAACATTCATTCACAGTTAGTGACACAAAACTGTATATTCGTATAACGAAAAGACAATTTCAAACACATGAAGTAAGACAAAGATGGGTTAATGCAGCAAATGCATGTAGTAGCTGTTTCTGTAAACAATTTTGTTTCAGAAGTATGTGAAACAAAAGATGATTTGTATCCCTCTAAATCTGTCAATAGACCCCCCCTCCTTCAGTGGAGATGTTTTTATATCATGACCATTCCAGAAGTTGGAATGTGGCTACCTCCATTGTGAGCAAAAACTGTCGCATCATACACAAAATCTCACCATTGATAAACCTGCAGCTTTGGCTGAGGAATGAAAAAAAATATATATATAATGACCCCCATAAAATTATGTACCATGACATGTTGCCTGAAAAATATTAAGAGCGTGCTATTTTCATAAGACATCACATTTTACAGTGCTGGGTTGGTTACTGATACTGATTGGGTTTTTTAAAGGGGAGAAACAAAGACACCCATTGTCAAAATTTCTTTTTTACAATTATAATGTTATGTGAAAATGTTAATTCAGCATCAAATTGTCTTTGAAGTAAGGTTGCCTTTATGACTACATTGTTAACATTGTGGTTTGAGTCAATTTGCCTGTGGTCAGACTAGTTTAACCATTGAAGTGCATTTGTGATGGTTTTTGCGTGGCTTTAATCATACTTTTTTACAAATTTGTTTTTTCTCTGTGGTCTCAATTTGTCATCAAGAGTCTCATTTTTGTGTGGCTGTTGGTGTGGCTTTAACCTGCTGTAGGCGTTTTATGGATCTTTTTCCATGACATCATAACGATGTGACTCTTTACACTACAGCATTATGTGATGTTGAAGTAATATTCACTCATTCTTAGTGCATTTTATGGGCCTTTGCCATGGCATCATAATCATATGACTTATTACACAAAAGCATTATGTGATGTTGAAGTAATATCAAGTGTATTTTTAAAAATCATTTCCCCGTATATCATAACTACAATACGACTCATTACAGAAAAGCATTATGTGATGTTGAAGTAATACCAAGTGTATTTTTAAAAAATCATTTTCCTGTATATCATAACTACAATACGACTCATTACAGAAAAGCATTATGTGATGTTGAAGTAATACCAAGTGTATTTTTAAAAAATCATTTTCCTGTATATCATAACTACAATACGACTCATTACAGAAAAGCATTATGTGATGTTGAAGTAATATCAAGTGTATTTTTAAAAATCATTTTCCTGTATATCATAACTATGATACGACTCATTACACACAAGCATTATGTGATGTTGAAGTAATATCAAGTATATTTTTTTAAATCAGTTTCCGGTATATCATAACTACAATACGACTCATTACAGAAAAGCATTATGTGATGTTGGAAGTAATATCCCAAAAAAAATCATTTTCCTGTATATCATAACAATGATACGACCCATTACACACAAGCATTATGTGATGTTGAAGTAATATCAAGTGTATTTTTAAAAAATCATTTTCCTGTATATCATAACAATGATACGACCCATTACACACAAGCATCATGTGATGTTGAGGTGGCTCTAACCTATTACTGTGATAACAATGTTGCTGAAAGCACGTCAAGAGCCGTGTCCCCAAAGCCACCTGATGCCAGGGCGTGCTCCACCCACAGATATGTTCATGCTTGATTCTGGTCATGCGAGTTTCATGTTGGACACCTGGGGGTTGTACCTGTGCCGTGCACTGAGACAAATCATGGTTCAGCTTTTGCTGGGTCAAACCTGAGGTCACACATTGTTGTTGTTGTTGTTGTTGTTGCTGCAACAGTGATGTGGTGGCTTGCTTTCTGCTGATTCATACTGATGCGTTTGCAAATTCATGCTCACAAAAAGCCAAAGGAGATATGTACATCAGTGTTTGTTGGTGCGGTGATGTTTCTTGCCTTGAAAAAAATGTACATATGGCATTTCCAGGTTTTGTTTGTTCTTTGTTTGGCATTTTTTTCTTTTCTTTTTTTTTTTTTTGTGGGGGTGGGGGGTTGTTGTTTGTTGTTTCATTGTCGATTTTTTTGTTCAAAATCAGATTTCCATTTGCAAAGCTGTCGAAGTATAAGAACAGTTGGTATATTGCACCAAACTGAATGTTAGAACATGGCAAATGGTTGTATTACCAGTTGTGTTTTCGTTGTTGTTTTGTACTGGAGGACATGACTAAGTCATGCTGCTTGCACGTTTGCTGTGTGAAGTTTAAAATGTGAGGGTTTTTTTTATTGTTTACTAATTTCTGATTGTTCAGTGACTGTCAAAACTACAGGTTTTTAAAAATTGTTTACTAATATCTGATTGTTTAGTGACTGCTGATCTCTACAGTTGTGATCTCTTACAACACAATTATTTACAGATTTATGTATTGCTATGATTGTTGTTGTATGATTGTTCTCTGTCTCTCTCTCTCTCTCAAGTGTGTGTGTGTGTGTGGTTTTTCTTGACTTTTTGTTTTCTTCTTTTCTATCTTTTCTTTTTCTTGTAAGAGCATGGTGTAAAGAAGCCATATGCTTATCCATTTACTCTAAGTAAACATTTAAAGTTCTCTCTCTCTCTCTCTCCTCACTTCTCTCTCTCTCCTCTCTCTCTTCTCTCTCTCTCTCACTCTATCTCCCTTTGAAAATTGCTCTTCATATTTTTTTTTTACTTCAGGATTGTCCAGTTAATTTAATTTTCTCTCTCCCTCTCTCTCCTCCTCACTGTATTTTCTTACTGCTGTACGTGGGCCAGACTTAACGGGGAGTGAATGAGAAAGACAGTGGAGTTGTTGTCCCCACCTGGTGTCTTTTCGCTGACACACAAGTCAACCAGCATGTGGGTTACCTGTCACATGTCTTTTATCCTGTGGTTTAAGGAAGGTAGGTGGTAGAATGGTTAAGACGTCTGCCTGCCAACAAGCAAACCCTGAGGTTCTGGGTTTGATTCCCAGCCTCGCCCTTTCTTCCCAGTTTGAAAAAAAACCAAAAAAAAACTAATGTCAGTCTTTTGAATGAGACTGTGAATCAAGGCCCTGTGTGCAAAAGCATACGTAAAATTATGCACACATGTAAATCAAGGCCCTATGTGCAAAAGCATGCATAACATTATGCACACATGTAAATCAAGGCCCTGTGTGCAAAAGCATGCATAACATTATGCACACATGTTAAAAACCTGTTCGCCTTTTGGAAGAGTAGGTTATTTATTGTATGCCAGTAGGAATGGATGACAACAAAAATACCACGCATGCACACAGGCGTCATGGTTAGACACCATCCCTGAAGTCAGAATACAGCTACCTAAATGGTGGGGAAAACAACCGTCGCATACGCGAAATCACACCATTGGTCAGCCTGGAGCTCTAGCCAAGGAACAACAAAACAAAGTATGTTCTTTCGAGCCAGAAGGCCCATAGAGCCGGAGCTTATCCCGGTTTTGAACTGATGGTTTTTCACCACCTCTGTGACAGGACGCTAGTCTGTCGCCAGATACTTCCCCAGCAGAACTGGTACCCACTTGTACACCTGGGTGGAGTGAGGAAAATAGGAGTAAAGTGTCTTTCCCAAGGACACAACACCGAGTCGAGCGGGGATCGAACCCGCGACCTCTGGATCACGAGTTGACTGCCTAAACCACTCGACCACGGTACCTCCTAGCCTAGGAACAACAAAACAAAACAAAACAAAAATGTGGCCGTGTGTGGCCCAGTCCCAAAGCTTGGTCCATCAGCTGCCAAAGCAGGCAACATGGCCAGGCCTGCAGTGTGTAGAGCAGTGCTCTGAAGTGACAGGCCTGCAGTGTGTAGTGCAGTGCTCTGAAGTGACGTGTTGACACTGTCAACATGGCCAGGCCTGCAGTGTGTAGTGCAGTGCTCTGAAGTGACGTGTTGACACTGTCAACATGGCCAGGTCTGCAGTGTGTAGTGCAGTGCTCTGAAGTGACGTGTTGACACTGTCTCCATCCATGACAACCTCCTGGCATGATACAACTCGTATGCTCCTTTAAAGGAGAAAAAAATCCTCTGAAGTTGAAGTATGGCTGCCTGAATGGTGAGGCACTTGAAAAAAGTCATACAGGCAAACTTTTCATCCAGTGTGTACATACAGTCTCTCAGTGATTCTCAGGTGAGAGGAGTGAAACAGTGCATATTGTGGGTGATTGACAGGATGAACGCCCAACAACATCTGTCTCTGATCAAAAAAGGATTTTCTTCCATAATCCAGATTTGGAAAAAGCCTATGATGTTAACACTGGGTTCCATTCCATCCTCCACAAGTCTTTTGGATGAGACTATAACCAAGGTCCCCTGAGAGAAGTAACATGAGTTATGCATGACATCTTGCACACATAGAAAAACACACACCTCCCCCTTTAATGGAAGACAATGTAGATCAGTGATGCTGGCAGTATGACAATGGGCTTCCTGACCACACCCAGCAGACGAGACAGGAACGACACTGGCTGATGTGGCTGGGGAGGTTTCTTTCCTGGCCAACGGGGGTGTAGGTGCATGAAAATTCTGTTCACTGCCACGTCTGCCATTGTTGTTGTGTTGTGGCAAGTTTCCCAGCTGAACACCCCGGGGATCACCCAGAATGTGCACCCTGGCTCACTTATCCCACCTGGGAATCAATCACTGGGAGTACACACCGGGTGAGACGTTGGTGTACATAACTGGTTTCAACTACCTCCCCATATAGGCAGCCATAACCCAACTTCAGAGGATTTCTCCATCGATCTCTTAGTCAGACAGACCACATCTCCATTCTGTGATATTATTTTGGGGGTAGGTGTTGTCAGTCTTGATTTTAGTTGATCAAGTGTCTGTCCCACCTGACAGCCTTTGTCTTCATCCTTGCTAACAGGAAAATCGATTAATGACAATCACATCCTCATGTACCTGTCTGAATACATGTGTTTGACACAGGGTCTCCATGAAGAAATGACACACACACAAGTTATCGTCCAATTTTATTGCCAACACACCTGCAAGGGTTTCTTTTAAAAAATAAATTTATAAATTATCTTTTTGCCTGTTATCCAAAATAACAATGATAGCCTTGTGATTGCACCCAAATCAAGTGAGCAATATATGAAATACAACAAAGGAAAAAAAATTATGAAAATATAAACATTATGCTGAAATTACATTTGTTACCAGTTCTTAGTTTAATTAAACAACAATTGCTACAAAAGCCACCGTGCAAAACAATTTTCAGCATTGTAAGCAAAATATCACCCCAAAATAGCATGCCAACAAACATAGCATTTCCTCATTTCCTTAGCACATGATTATATGAACAAAATGTTTTGGTCACATCAAGCTCAGCATCATTTCAAGTGGTTTGCTGCCCACCGACCACAAAGGCCATAACTGTCAAGGCTGTCATCTTGCTTAATTAACTGATTCCATGATTCACATCAGCCATCACTTCAAGTTCAAAATCTATATATGCCATAATTATGGTCATAATCAACACAATGAGCCCTATTCCCATACAGGCAATAAATGGTAATCCTTTCAAAAAATAGACAAAACTGCAAGGTAATCACAGAGACAGAGACAGACAGACTGACAGACAGTTTGTCTATATGCTAGCATGGATGACAAAAACACATAATCTGAACGTTGAACATGTGACCGATATTTCAAACCCAATCAGACTTTCAACATTTGAAACTTTTAACCATTTGGCAATCACAACCAACTAAACAGATATGGAGAGAGAGAAAAGAAACAACACGACAACAAAGAAACAGCAAATACCACCCAAAAAATCACAAAAAATCAAATTCAATATAAACGATTGCTAAATAAACATTTTACTTTGTGTCCAATGCAATTCACATAGAATACAACCGCAACTTCAATCTCCTATATCACACAACTACAATTGTAACTGCAATTTATTTTATATCACAAGACTACAATTGCAACTGCAGTCTTTTATATCACACAACTACAATTGTAAATGTATATCTTTTTACATCACAATCTCCATTCAAGACAATCGATTCATGTTATCAAACTTGAAGTAACAAATCCAGATCACATGTAAATCATCCACGCTGAAAGTTTGATTTTACATATCACACATGCTGGACATGCAGCCAGGAACAGTCAAGTGTCTATGATTTAGTCATCCTCAAACATGATGCTTTGTGACTGTCATCAACAGCTGAACTCACACTCACACACACACACACATTCACATTTACATACACACACTGTACAAACTAAAATGTTCAAAACGGCAAAAAATAAGCTAAATCCTGAGCAGCAATAAAATTCACACATCAACAACCAATTCATTGCAGCTAGCACTGACTGACACTCTTGTTCTCCTGCTGACCAGTCTACAGGACCACTGACCACTGGACAATCTACATCTGCTGACTGCCACTGACCACTGACCACTGGACAATCTACCTCTGCTGACTGTCACTGACCACTGGACAATCTACCTCTGCTGACTGCCACTGACCACTGGACAATCTACATCTGCTGACTGCCACTGACCACTGGACAATCTACATCTGCTGACTGCCACTGACCACTGGACAATCTACATCTGCTGACTGCCACTGACCACTGGACAATCTACATCTGCTGACTGCCACTGACCACTGGACAATCTACATCTGCTGACTGCCACTGACCGCTGGACAATCTACCTCTGCTGACTGTCACTGACCACTGGACAATCTACCTCTGCTGACTGTCACTGACCAGTCTTCAGGATCATCTATACTTGACCACTGGACAATCTGCAGCTGGTCAGTGTCATGATATGCATGCTAGTTTGTTAAAACCCTGTCATGACTCACTATGGAACAAGGTAATCCTCATTCACATCCAAGCATAACAACAACTTGAGCATGATACTTCAGTATTGAATGATACACATGTCATCTGGTCGCTATCTATACTACACTAAATCAGACATCCGCGATTGTCTGATATCATAAGTACATCCCAGCCATATATAATACATAGATTTTGGAAAAGAAATATGCTCACACATACTACACTAGTGACATAAATGATGAAAAATCAAACAGCTCTACTCTTTAACTCTTCCCTTCTTTTCTCTTGTGTGTATAAAACATTTTCAGTTCCTGTAAGCACCCTCAATCACAGCTCAAAACCAAGCTGTACATACTGCCCAAGAGAGGAGCTGGAAAGGACTTGCCACTATTTCTCCCAAACACATCTGACCGTGTAAAAAGCAAATGAGAGAAGAAGAAAGAATGCGACTTTTCTTTTTATCCAAAAGCCATAAAAGGTGTGAGGGAGAGGCAATACTGAAGGCTGAAACAGGAAGAGTTTCAGCGCAGAGAGAGAACAGGACAGGAGAGAGAGGACCCTGCATTACCTAGTCTACCTCGCAGCAAACTTGACCACTCCTGCAAGTCCTGAAACAGGAGAGGTCCTTTAACTGCACAGTATCTCAGTGCCAGTCAAGTCCTACATTACAACAACAACAACAACAATACACTTCAGTCCCCTGCTGAATCCTCTACAGTTGCTTTCTCTGGCTACAAACTCTGTCGTCTATTTCTCCACCTTGACCAGGGGAGCGAACCCACAGCTCTCTACTTTATGAAGTTCACCAGGAAAACGACAAGAAGAATTCTGTAAGCCAGAAAGTTACCAAGTGAAACAAAACAAAAACCATTATCACCCCAGCCTCGTATAAAGAAATGAAACATTTTTTACATGTACAAGATACCCAACAGGATACCCAACAAAGACACCCACAAGCCAAATATCATAGAACTGGTGGTCAGTGAAAGTGACCACAACGGTCTGACCCTGCAAGAAATACTTCTTCACTGACTTCAACGACATATCAATTTTGAGTGACTCTTAATATCATCTGTTCATACTAAACCCCAAAATTTGAGACAACCCATTCTGCATCACAAGAATTTCAAGCCAAGACATGATCATCGGCTTCTGCAGTGTCACTTTTGTGCAGTTCTTGCCCTGCACTACTTTCTGTTGATCATTTCTGCTCAGTTCTACTGCTGCACATCCCTTCATCGTGATGGCAATGGCTGATTCTGACTGAATCGGTTTTCTGGAAATGATTGAAGGAGATGACACCGCAGTCATGTTTCAGTGAAAGGGAAGCTGGCTGTCTTACACAACCATGATCACTGGCTGCATGGCCAGCACTCAGTCACTGCTGTACTAACTGATCAATACACACACACTCACACACACACAGACATACACACACACACACACACACACACACACACAGAGACACACACACACACACAGACACACACAACGCTGGGTCAATAAAACGTCACTGAAATCATTCATGAGGACATTGAACTGAGCAAAACAGGCAGTCTTACACTGTAGTGGCTGGAATTCTGAAAAACAAAACACCTGCTGGTGTTTCCCTAATGTACAGAACTAACTCTGACAGCATCACAAAACCTTGACACCAGACAGGGTACCTTTACATAGGGTACTTGTACATAGGGTACCTGTATGGAGGGTACCTGTACATAGGGCACTTGAACATAGGGTACCTGTACATAAAGTACCTGTACATAGGGAATTTGTACGAAGGGCACCTGTGCGTAGGGTACCTGTACATAAGGTACCTGTACATAAGGTACCTGTACATAGGGTACCTGTACATAGGGTACCTGTATGGAGGGTACTTGTGCGTAGGGTACTTGTACATAGGGTACCTGTACAGACACACAGCACCTGCCAGCCGTCAGAACATGTGTGAGCTAGACAAAACCTCTGTCAGCTTCTTCTGTACAGGCACTACTGAGGTTTAAACCCAACATCCCCAGGCTCAGAACTGGACGTGTTGACCACCTGGCTAACGACGTCCTGCCGGCTCCCTGCTCTGCCCACAGTGACGGCTATTCCTTGACCTTGCTGCTCATCTGACGTGTTGGCCACATAGCAGCAAATATGTTGATGCACTGTGGTTACTGCTGACGGCATGTCTCTCTATATACAGCGAGCAGATATTGGCCACATAGCAGCAAATATGTTGATGCACTGTGGTTACTGCTGATGGCATGTCTCTCTATATACAGTGAGCAGATATTGGTAACATAACAGCAAATATGTTGATGCACTGTGGTTACAAGCGATAGAGAACCAAGCGATACTGCTGATGGCATGTCTCTATATATACAGTGAGCAGATGTTGGCCACATAGCAGCAAATATGTTGATGCACTGTGGTTACTGCTGATGGCATGTCTCTCTATATACAGCAAGCAGATATTGGTCACATAGCAGCAAATATGTTGATGCACTGTGGTTACTGCTGATGGCATGTCTCTCTATATACAGCAAGCAGATATTGGTCACATAACAGCAAATATGTTGATGCACTGTGGTTACAAGCGATACTGCTGATGGCATGTCTCTCTATATACAGCGAGCAGATATTGGTAACATAACAGCAAATATATTGATGCACTGTGGTTACAAGCAATAGAGAACCAAGTGATACTGTTGATGGTATGTCTCTCTATATCTTTATGTATATATCTTGTTTCTGTCATCACACACACACACATGCATGCATGCACACACAAACACATGCACGTACGCACACATGCACACACACACACACACACACACAAACAAACGCACGTACACATGCATGCATGCACACACACACACAAACAAACACACAAAGCATAAAACCAGCCATGTTTAAGGCAAGCAAACAAAACAGTAAACGACATTGAAGTAAGCACTTTATGACCGCAAGGCATCTAGTTCATATCCCCCATGTTGACCTTTTCCACAGTATTTCACAGAACAGAGGAGTGTTTCTATCGTCAACATATAACACCCCCCCCCCCCCCCCCCCCACCTTCATAGTCAAACATCACCACCAGCCTCCAGAGTACCAATAAAATCTTGTCTGTGAAAAAACGGCCAGAATTTTTTTATTTTTTAAGTATTTACAGCTTTCAATTTATGACCTATTCACAAAGAAGCCCACAGGTAATATATACAGGTACATACATTATCGACTGACAGAAGTGAGCTTTGCAAACCCCTCGGGCAGTTAGTACTCATATAAAAGAATACTACACCCCAAAAAATGATGATAAAATATGAAAAAATAATATATGAAAATAAAAGCCATGAGCAGTTCACAAGGGTAGCCTGACAAGTATAACTCATGGTCTGTCAATTACTAGAGAGAGAGAGAGAGAAGAAGAGAAGAGGAGAGAGAGAGAGCGAGAGAGAGAGAGACAGAGAGAGAGAGAGAGAGAAGAGAGAGAGAGAGGAGGGAGAGGAAGGGAGGGAGGGGAGGAGAGCAGAGAGAGAGAGAAGAGAGATAGAGAGAGAGAGAGAGAGAGAGAGAGAGAGAGAGAGAAAAGAGGAAAGAGGGAGGGAGGGAGGGAGGGAGGGAGGGAGAAGAGAGAGAGAGAGAGAGAGAGAGAGAGAGAGAGAGAAGAAGAAGGAGAGAGAGGAGAGAGAAAAGAGAGAGAGAGGAGGAAGAAGAGAAAAAGAAGACGGGAGAAGACAAGAGAAGAAAAAGGAGAAGAAGAAGAAGAATAGGAAGAAGAAGCCCCAAAACCAGAACAAAAAAAGGATTTAAAAACAAAAGAAAAGATTAACCTTTAAACTCTGACCTCAAGGGGAGAATAACAATCAACCATCCCAGTATTGACAGTTATGTGGAATAAACATTCCACTAATCACATATGGAATATCGACAGAAAAACCAAAGGGAAAAAAGAGAGCATGAATTCATTCAAGAGGACGTAAAACCAAACAAGAAAGTAACAAAATGGCGAGCTTTCACCTGGATTAAACTGTCCCGTCAACAGAAATAACAGGCCTGTTGTCCTAATTGTCAACAGAAATAACAGGCCTGTTTTCTTGTCAACAGAAATAACAGACCTGGTTTCTTGTCAACAGAAATAACAGGCCTGTTGTCCTAATTGTCAACAGAAATAACAGACCTGGTTTCTTATCAACAGAAATAACAGGCCTGGTTTCTTGTCAACAAAAATAACAGACCTGGTTTCTTGTCAACAGAAATAACAGACCTGGTTTCTTGTCAACAGAAATAACAGAACTGTTTTCTTATCAACAGAAATAACAGACCTGTTTTCCTAATAATCAACAGAAATAACAGGCCTGTTTTCCTAATAATCAACAGAAATAACAGGCCTGTTTTCCTATCAACAAAAATAACAGGCCTGGTTTCTTATCAACAGAAATAACAGGCCTGGTTTCTTATCAACAGAAATAACAGACCTGTTTTCTTGTCAACAGAAATAACAGACCTGGTTTCTTGTCAACAGAAATAACAGAACTGTTTTCTTATCAACAGAAATAACAGACCGGTTTTCCTAATAATCAACAGAAATAACAGGCCTGGTTTCTTATCAACAGAAATAACAGACCTGTTTTCTTGTCAACAGAAATAAAAGGCCTGTTTTCTTGTCAACAGCAATAACAGGCTTCTTTTCTTGTCAACAGAAATAACAGGCCTGTTTTCTTGTCAACAGAAATAACAGACCTGGTTTCCTAATAATCAACAGAAATAACAGACATGTTTTCTTATCAACAGAAATAACAAACATGTTTTCTTGTCAACAAAAATAACAGACCTGGTTTCTTGTCAACAAAAATAACAGGCCTGTTTTTTTATCAACAAAAATAACAGGCCTGGTTTCTTGTCAAGAGAAATAACAGGCCTGGTTTCTTGTCAACAGAAATAACAGACCTGGTTTCTTGTCAACAGAAATAACAGACCTGTTTTCTTATCAACAGAAATAACAGACCTGGTTTCTTATCAACAGAAATAACAGACCTGGTTTCTTATCAACAGAAATAACAGACATGTTTTCTTATCAACAGAAATAACAGACCTGGTTTCTTATCAACAGAAATAACAGACCTGGTTTCTTATCAACAGAAATAACAGACCTGTTTTCTTATCAACAGAAATAACAGACCTGGTTTCTTGTCAACAGAAATAACAGACCTGGTTTCCTAATAATCAACAGAAATAACAGACCTGGTATCTTATCAACAGAAATAACAGGCCTGGTTTTTTATCAACAGAAATAACAGACCTGTTTTCTTGTCAACAGAAATAACAGGCCTGGTTTCTTGTCAACAGAAATAACAGACCTGGTTTCTTGTCAACAGAAATAACAGACCTGGTTTCTTGTCAACAGAAATAACAGACCTGGTTTCTTGTCAACAAGTCACCAGGCATTCAATATACACAATGCGAATAACGTCCCCTCCTGTATACATACACGACAGAGTTAAATCCCCCTTTACTGGTTCATGTCACAGAGTTAAAATCTCCCTTTATTGATTCATGTCACCTGTATTTTGTAATACTATACACGGTAAACATACTGCTTTATGATGATACAGAGTGATTGTATGATTTTCAAAATGAAAAAAACTGTGCATACTTCCCTAAACTGCTTTCCACAGCAATGTCGCTGCCAATAAATGTAGGACTGAAAGACTTTTCTTACCGTGTTGTGAATGCCATCCAAACAGTCAAGCGGCCACCAGAGCCGATCAAACTAGATCAACCGTCAATTGATTTTAAAAAAGTGGATTGTTCTGAACTGTTAACCTGACTGAACTGACATGGTGATGACTGGCACTGACGAATCATGACTTCACAGAGACGACGATAATCACAGTGATGATGATGACGACGACCAGGAAAATGATCAGCAGACAGCACTTCTTCTTGCGGGATTTTCTCTGCAACAGAATCATTTCAGTTGATCAATACTATTTCTACCACATTATCTGGATGGGTGGATGGATATGTAAGCATCCGCCACAGAACATGAAAACTACAGGCAAAAGCACACAGAACATTTTCATGAATTTACCTTTAATTCAGCAGGGCAAAACCTTGCTTTAGCCACTTTGTGAACTGTTCTGTGCTCAGCTCTCACACACACGCACACATGCACGCACGCACACACACACACGCACACATACGCACGCACACACACACACACACACACACACAATGCACGCACACACCCACACAGGGGGACGGAATATCCTGGTGGTTAGAGTGATGTGCGTAGCGCTCATGATCTCCTGACCCAAGTTCAAATCTCGTTCAAGAGGATTTTTTTCCTTTAGAGTTAACATCAGCGCCGAATCCACTCCCCCCAAAAGTCCTTTGGATAAGACTATAAACTGAAGGCCCAAGTATGAACGCACTCAGAACATCTTGCGCACATGTTAAAACTCGTTCCACTTTTCGGAAGAGTATGCCATTGTGTGCCGATGGAAAGCAATGAAAAATTTACAAAGCTGCATACACATGGGGACTGGATATAAAAAAGCACATGAGTGCTTATTCCATTATCCTCAACATAAACATATATATAATTATATGTATATAAAGACAACAAAAAAACACACCACACAAAACACAACAACAGGACACATGAATCCTCAACAATTCAAACCACAAGCACAAGCCAGCACAAACACATACACACAAAGAACACACACATGACACAATTGAATCTTTCTCACACAATGTCGTGTGGATTGGCCCAGGCCAAAAGCTTGTCATTTATTGATGTCAGCTAATTGCCAGCCTACACTAAAATGCTGTTATGTTTAAAATGTTGTGTTGAGATTGCCTTCAGCCATGACAAGCTCTTAACATAACAACCTGCACTCTTCTTTGAAAGGAGAAAAAAATCCTCTGAAGTCGGAGTATGGCTGCCTATTTGGCGAGGTACTTGAAAATAGTCATACACGCAAACTTCCATCCGGTGTGTACTTCCTATCTCACAGTGATTCATTCCCAGGTGGGATGAGTGAGTCAGAGTGTGGCACGTTCTGGATGACCCCCCAGAGTGTAAAGCTGGGGAACGCTCAGCACAACAAACAACACAACAACAACAACAACAGTGTGGAGTCACAGATCTGCTGCTGCTGCTGCACACAGCAGAGGGGGTGGCCAGCATCACCTGGTATTCTGCCGCTTTGATCAGCTGCTCGTTGCCCCCCTCCACGTTGGTGTAGACCTCTCCACGTTCTCTTCTATGTCGTCTGAAACACACTCCACACACTCCGACACCAGTCTAGACACCGCAGAGATAAGGGGGCAGAACTCTTAGCTATAATCATCCTGAAGTCAGGAGCGCCACGTTCAAAATGTGGCAATGTCTGCTGGGCTGAAGATGCGTTCGCGATCTCTTAGATCAAGTTCTGTGTGCCCACAGTGGGGGGGGTCTTTAACATGCATCCTCTATGTTCTACAGAGTGTGGAGGATCTGGAGAAGCAACGCCATACCTACACATGGATGAGGGACAGCCTAGCTTGGTGGTTAGAGCGTGGCACTCCGGACCTGACGGCCCAGGATCGAGCCACCAGAGGCACTGCCCGGTTTAGAGGATGTTCACCCTGGAGCTCTCATCAGTGCAGACTCCACTCCAGTTAACACCAGTGCTGACTCCACTCCCCCAAAAGTTCTTTGAATGAGACTGTAAACTGAGGCCCCGTGTGTGAATGCATGCAGAACATATGTTAAAAACCTATTCTGCCTTTTGGAAGAGTAGGCCATTACATGCCAGCAGGAAAGGATAAGAACAATGTTCAAAGTGCATGCTCACACAGATGTTGTGTTGTCACTCCCATCCACGCAGTCGGAATGCGGCTACCTTCATGGTGGGTAAAAACGGTTGTTGCATATGCAAAATCTCACCATTGGCGAACCTAAAGCTCTAGCAGAGGAACAAACAACAACAACAACAACACCAACAATAGTTTTTAAAAGAAAACAACAAACAACAATAACAACAACAACAACAAACAATATTTTATTAAAAACAAAAAACAACAATAACAAACAACAACAACAAACAACAACAACACCAACAATAATAACAAGCATCCTATACACACATTCTTTAAAACGGGAGGACGGGTAACCTTGTGGTTACAGTGATGTATTTGTGATCTGCCGACCTGGGTTTGAATCTCGTTCAAGAGAATTTTTCCCCTGGAGTTAACACCAGCGCTGACTCCACTCTCCCAAAAAGTCTTGCGGATGAGACTATTAACCAAGGTCCTGTGTGCGAATGCATGCAGAACATCTTGCGCACATGTTAAAATCTGTTCTGCTTTTTGGAAGAGTAGGCCATTGTGTGCTGGTGGGAACGGATGATAAACATGACAAAACTGCATACACACAGGGACTGGATTTTTTAAAAAAAGCACACAAATGCTTATTCCATTATCCTCGAAATAAAAGAATAAAATAAAATAGAAATAAAACTGAGCATACAAAAGTGTATATGTAAGTTCTAAACAGAAAGCTGCAACATGCCTCTATCATTGCCTCTGACTTCAAAGACACCAACACTACAGCCACACACACACCTACACACACACACTACACACACACATACACACAACACAGCCACACACACATACACTACACACACACACAGTCAAACACACACAGTCACACACACACACAGTCACACACACAGTCACACACTCATACACACACAGTCACACCCACACATCACACACTCACTCACACACACACAGCCACACACACACACACACACACACAGAGCCACACACACACACACATACACACACAAAGCCACACACACACACACACAGCCACACCCACACATACACACACACAGAGCCACACACCCACACACCCACACAGTCACACACCCCCTCCCCCCCCCCACACACACACACAGCCACACACACACACACACACACACAGCCACACACACACAGCCACACACACACACACACACACACACAGCCACACACACACACACACACAGCCACACACACACACCCACACACACACACAGCCACACACACACACACACACACAACCACACACACACACACAGTCACACCCCTCCCCCCCCCCCCCCCCCCCCCACACACACATACACACACACACACACACACACAGCCACATACACACACACACACACACACACACACACACACACACACACACACACCACACACACACACACACACACACACACACACATCACTCACTCAGAATGCTGCCCTGATCTGAAATCATGGCGCCCAGGTCCCGGAATATTTCATTCACATCCAGGATGTCAGACTGAAAACACAACAGACCTGTACATGTGACAGTGACATGTGACAGTGACATGTGACAGTGACAAAACAGATGTGTACATGTGACAGTGACAAAACAGATGTGTACATGTGACAGTGACAAAACACGTGTACATGTGACAGTGACAAAACATACCTGTACATGTGACAGTGACAAAACAGACCTGTACATGTGACAGTGACATTTGACAGTGACATGTGACTGTGACAAAACAGACCTGTACATGTGACAGTGACAAAACAGACCTGTACATGTGACAGTGACATTTGACAGTGACAAAACAGATGTGTACATGTGACAGTGACAAAACAGACGTGTACATGTGACAGAACTGGACTATCTAACCCTGAGAAACAACAGTGACAAAACAGACGCACCACAATTTCAGTTAGAAGCACAAAATAACTCAAACACTTTTAATTACACACACACACACTGACACACTACTTTATAAACACTTTTGGTTACACACACACATACACACTATTTAACACACTTTCCGTTAGACACACACACACACATATCTCACACACTTTCAGTCAGACATACACACAATATCTCACACACTTTCAGTCAGACACACACAACATCTCACACACTTTCAGTCAGACACACACAACATCTCACACACTTTCAGCCAGATACACACACAATATCTCAAACACTTTCAGTCAGACATACACCACACAATATCTCAAACACTTTCAGTCAGACACGCACACACACAATATCTCACACTTTCAGTCAGACACACACAATATCCCACACACTTTCAGTCAGACATACACACACAATATTTCTCACACTTTCAGTCAGATATACACACAATATCTCACACACTTTCAGTCAGACACACACACACACAATATTTCACACACTTTCAGTCAGACATACACACACATACACAATATCTCACACACTTTCAGTCAGACACACACACACACACAATATCTCACACACTTTCAGTCAGACAGACAGACACACATACAATATCTCACACACTTTCAGTCAGACATACACACGCACAAGATCTCACACACTTTCAGTCAGACATACACACACACACAATATCTCACACACTTTCATCAGACATACACACACACACAACATCTCACACACTTTCAGTCAGACACACACACATTATCTCACACACTTTCAGTCATACACACACACACACACACAATATCTCACACACACACACAATATCTCACACACTTTCAGTCAGACACACACACAATATCTCACACACTTTCAGTCAGACACACACACACACACACACACACAATATCTCACACACTTTCAGTCAGACATACACACACACACAATAATCTCACACACTTTCAGTCAGACACACACACACACACACACAATATCTCACACACTTTCAGTCAGACACACACACACACACAAATATCTCACACACTTTCAGTCAGACACACACAATATCTCACACACTTTCAGTCAGACATACACACACAATATATCACACACTTTCAGTCAGACATACACACACAATATATCTCACACTTTCAGTCAGACATACACACACAATATCTCACACACTTTCAGTCAGACATACACACACAATATCTCACACACTTTCAGTCAGACATACACAACACACAATATCTCACACACTTCAGTCAGACATACACACACAATATCTCACACACTTTCAGTCAGACATACACACACAATATCTCACACACACTTTCAGTCAGACACACACACACAAAATCTCACACACTTTCAGTCAGACATACACACACACACAAATATCTCACACACTTTCAGTCAGACACACACACACACACACTATCTCACACACTTTCATCAGACACACACACACACACAATATCTCACACACTTTCAGTGAGACATACATACACACACACACACAATATCTCACACACTTCAGTCAGACACACACACACACACAATATCTCACACACTTTCAGTGAGACATACATACACACACACACACAATATCTCACACACTTTCAGTGAGACATACACACATACACAATATCTCACACACTTTCAGTCAGACATAAACACACACACATACACACAAATATCTCACACACTTTCAGTCAGACATACACACACACACACAATATCTCACACACTTTCAGTCACACACACACACACACAATATCCCACACACTTTCAGTACGACATACACACACACACACAATATCTCACACACTTTCAGTCAGACATACACACAACATCTCACACACTTTCAGTCAGACACACACAATATCTCACACACTTTCAGTCAGACACACACACACACACACAATATCTCACACACTTTCAGTCAGACATACACACACACAACAATATCAACAACACACACACACACATAACACACACACACACACACATACACACACACACACACAATATCTCATACACACACAATATCCACACACACACACACACACAATATCTCACACACACACACACACACATAAACACACACACACAATATCTCACACACACACAATATCTCACACACACACACACACACACACTATATATATATATATATATATATATATATATATATAATCTCTCACACACACACACACACAAAATCTCACACACCCTCCAGCTGCCGTAATCCTCTCCTCCCGTTCACGCAGCAAGAAAGATCATCCTCGATGACAACTTCCTGCGCCTGAAGCTGTGCCACACGATCGTCTCCCATCAGTTGTTGCCGATCATCCCCAGCCTGCCCACACACACACACACACACACACACACACACACACACACACACACACACACACACACACACACACACACTTTCTTTCAATACTTACTTTAGACTGGTTTGTACACACACACAACCATTACTAAGCCAACACAATGTTTAGAACAGGGAGAAAAGTTATTCCTTATCAAACTGCTGAGGTCTCCATTTCAGCTGGCATCTTTATCTTTCAGTCTTCTTCTTCGTCTTCGTCGTCGAACGCTCAGACAGCAACTATTTTTGTCCGTTATATGAGTGAAAATGCATCACGCTGCCGTTCAACGCCTGACAAGTCAGGCCCAGTGCATCCAACTTTGGCATAAGAGAGAACTGTTATCTTTTAAGTCTTTCTGGAAAAGTGGCGGGAGAATGGACCAAGAAGGCAGAAAACAGACAAGGAGGAGGTGACAGGAAGAGAAGGAACAAGGCCTCCAGCAACCCCACAGGGCAATCTTTCAATTATAGCAGGGTGGGGGTGTTAAGCTAGGGCACACACAGTGACTGACAATGATGACAATGACAGTGATGACGACAGTGATGATGACAATGATGACAATGACAGTGACGACAATGACGACAATGACAGTGATGACAATGATAGTGATGACAATGACAGTGGTGACAACGACAGTGATGACAATGACGACAATGACAGTGATGACAATGACAGTGATGACAATGGCAATAGTGACGACAATGACAGTGATGACAATGATAGTGATGACAATGACAGTGATGACAATGACAGTGACGACAATGACAGTGACGACAATGACAGTGATAACAACAGTGACGACAGTGATGACAATGACAGTGATGACAATGACAGTGATGAGAATGACAGTGACGACAATGACAGTGATGACAATGACAGTGATGACAACAACGACAGTGAGGACGACATGGTCCCTCACAGCAGGGTGGGCGGTGTCCACCAGAGGTCTGGAGGTCAGGGCCTGTGATCCCAGCTTCACCGCTGCCTTCACCTTCTCTGAGGCTTTCTGTGCACCACACCACACACAGCACCACATAACACAATATAATGTAACACAACACAGCATCATACAGCACAGCACAACATAATGTAACACCCACACCACACAACATAATGTAACACAACATATAGTAACACAACACAGCATAATACAATATGACACAACACAGCACAACATAACACAACATAATGAAAACACAACACAGCATAATACAATATGGCACAACACAACGTAACACAACACAATGTAATGTAACACAACATAATGTAACACAACACAGCGTAATACAATACGACACAACACAGCACAACATAATGTAACACAACACAGCATAATACAGTACGACACAACACAACACAATGTAACACAACACAGCATAATACAACACAGCACTACACAACATAATGTAACACAACACAGCATAACACAACATAACGTAACACAACACAATACGACACAACACAGGACAACATAATGTAACACAACAAAGCATAATACAACACAGCACAACATAACGTAACAAACACAGCATAATACAACACAACACAACCTAGCAAACTAAAGCACAACACAGCATAACATAACACAACATAACAAACACAGCAAAATACAATACAACCCAGCAAACTAAAACACAACACAGCATAATATAATACAACACAGCAAACTACAACACAACACAACACAGCACAATACAACACAACACAGTCAACTTGGAGACCTTAAACATAGCGCAAAATGCACATGTCTGTCTATCATGCGCTTGTGTGTGTGTGTGTTGTGTGTGTGGGCACGCATGTGTGTTTTATGTGTGTGTGTGTGTGTGTGAGTGAGTGAGTGAGTGAGTGAGTGATTGAGTGTGTGTATGTGTGTGTGTGTTTTGTGTGTGTGTGTGTGTATGTGTGTGTGTGTGTGGTGTGTGTGTGTGTGTGTGTGTGTGTGTGTGGTGTGTGTGTGTGTGGACATGTTTGTTTTTCTATCTGAAGCGTTTCTTCAGAACACTTTCGTTTGTTGTCAGAATGTCTCTTCACTCAAAGATGACATGATCATCACGTCCACAAGCTGGTGCCTCTACCCGGCAACAAGACCAATGTAACGATCCAGTCTAGATGAAGGAATTCTGGTGATATAAAGTAACAATTCCATCCTTTTTTTTCTTTCTTTTTTTTTGTTCTTTGGCTAGAGCTCCAAAGTTCACAGTGTGATAGTGTTGTAAGTAGATTACCTCCCACGCAATCAGAGCGACGTGTTACTATTTTGGGACACACCTGCAAATTGTGCAGCACTGTTTCCTTGGGTGGTGGTTGAAAACTGCCTGTTGCATATACACTTTGCCTTTGCGGTAAAATATAATATTTATGCAGCCTCTTTCCTAGAGGCCACATCCTCCCTGTTCATACTGTGCGGTCATAGCCCAGAAGTTGTACAGAGTCGTGGCAGATCAAATATCTCCACTCTGTTACAACAGACAGTGACATTTTTGTGTATGCGACCGTCTCTCCCCCCCCCCTCCCCTATTTAGGTACCTGCATTCTGACTTCAGAGATGGTATCTAAACACAACATGCAGTTTTTCTTGTTCTTGGTCATCCGTTCCTGCCTGTACACAGTGACCTACTCTTCTGAAAGGAGGAATGGGTCTTTAAACATGTGCACAAGATGTTCTGCATGTATTCGCACATAGGGATTTGATTTATAATCTCCTGAAAGGATTTTGACTTAAGTTCCATTTTTTCATCAACCAAGGAAGAAAATGCAAGGCTGGGAATTGAACCCAGGACCTTGCATACAGTTTACTTGTTACCAGGCAAACATAGTAAAAGCTTGGAATTTAGACAGGTAAAAAGAAAACAAAAAATAACCCAACCCAATAACATCTAAAGGCTAAGACAATTTTTTTTTTAAAGCACGAATCTCATCTATAGGCAGGAATATAGCCCAATAAAAGATGGCAGTGAAAAATCAGCAATGTAAAGATAATAATGATAATGATGTATGGTATTTATATAGCACTGAATCTTCTAAAGCAAACCAAAGCGCTTGCATTCAAATCCTTTACACATATGCAACCTTCCACAAAATACTAGAATTAACATATATATATATCAAATGTCTCCTGGCCTCACCTTCTGAAGGGTCTGGAATCTGGAGATGGACTCCTGGAAATCACTGGTCAGACGCCCTACCTGCATCTTCTGTTGCTGTACACACACACACAAACAATCATATTAGGAACAAACACATAATGTGTGCATACAGCAATACATGCAGGTATACATAAACACAAGGGAGGCACCGTGGTCGAGTGGTTTAGGCGGTCGACTCGTGATCCAGAGGTCGCGGGTTCGATCCCTCTCGGCTCGGTGTTGTGTCCTTGGGAAAGACACTTTACTCCTATTTTCCTCACTCCACCCAGGTGTACAAGTGGGTACCAGCTCAGCTTGGGAAGTATCTGGCGACAGACTAGCGTCCTGTCACAGGGGTGGTGAAAAACCATCAGTTCGCTTAACGCTACAGAAACCGGGATAAGCTCCGGCTCTATGGTCCTTCTGGATCGAAAGAACATACTACTTACTATACATAAACACAAGCACATGCACACAAATGTGCACATGCACGTGTGCACACATGCTCAGATGTGCACATGTGGACACATGCTCAGCCACACACACCACACACACACATATACATGCACGCACACACATGCATGTGCGCACACACACATGCCCGTGTGTGCACACACACATGCCAAGATTTGCACATGTGGACCCCATGCTCAGACACACACACACATACATGCGCGCACACACAATCGCATGCTGTTCACACACGCACACATGTGCGCGCACCACACATGCCCGTGTGTGCACACACTCATGTGCATGCATGTACGCACACATGCTCAGATGTGCACATGTGGACACATGCTCAGACACACACACACATCACACACCACATATACACACACACATTCACACACACACAGCTATTTCACACAAAAACTACTCTTGACTTCACCACCACCACTAGAAAAGTTTCAGCATCTACTTCCACATCAACGTCCTCTCTCTCTCTCTCTCTCTCTCTCTCTCTCTCTCTCTCTTCTCTCTCTCTCTCTCTCTCTCTCTCTCTTTTCTCTCTCTCTCTCTCTACTGTGCGCAGCCTTGCTTTATACTTGTGTAATGCCTTTAGAATAAGAGATATCTTGGTTTCTTAAGTCATATTTTTTAAAACTGATTTTTCTTGTGGTGGTTGTGGTTACATCATAACATTTTGTTTTTGTGTGTTTTTCCTTATTTTTCTCACTAAAATACAAGCAGTTGGGCAACCCCCCTTCATGTATGGGCCAATGTCCTCTTTGTGAATAAACCTTTCAAGTTCGAGTTTGAGTTCTTTTCCCCTCTCTTTTCTCTCTTCTCTCTCTCTCTCTCTCTCTCTCTCTCTCTCTCTCACACACATACCTTGTGCAATAGTGCAGCAATCTACTTCCACACCCAAAACTCTCTCTCCCTTCCCCCTCTCTCTCTCTCTCTCTCACACACCACACACACCACACACACCACACACACACACACACACACACACACACACATACCTTGTCACCACACATGGCCGTGGCTCGGCGAATCAGGCGAGTGGTCTCTTGTACAACCTTGTTGGTGTTGGTGGATGTCTCAGTGGCTGAACAACAACAACAACATTAACAACATCAGGTAAGTGGTCTCCAGTACAACTTTGATGGTTTTGATGGATATCTCATGGCTGAACAACAACAACAACGCTAACAACATTAACAACAGTCACTAAGCACAGTTTCACATGTTTGCTACATCTCAATGTCACATATAGAGAAATGTAGTCTGCTGATTTTTCATACCTGTACCTTCTGCAGTATTTTGTGTTTGAATTTCAAGGTATGTACAACCATGTTAAGGGACGGGATAGCTCAGTGGTCAGAGCACTTGCTTTCCTCCCAGCTAAGGTTAAGCAACATCGAGCGTGGTTACCAAGTGGACGGGTGACAGTTTGCACACCTTGGCTTCAGTACAGTCCCCTAGTTCACCCAGCTATAAATGGGTACCTGCCTCTTTAGGGTTAGGGAAAGTAAAGCAGTGAGGGAGAGGAGATGGATGCTGCCTTCAATATGCTGGCCCCTTGAGAAGTTGAGGTCTCTGACGCCTCGCTCCCCTACGACCACATAGGTTATGGGGGGGACACCTTTACCTTTTACAGCAGTATGCATAGAGTTATTTTTGTCTATCTCAGTATCTGTCAGCATCTCTCTCTTTCAGTCTTTAACTCTATACAATCTTTTCTTTTTCAACTTTTAGGTACTGGGTGAAGATAGGGAGTGTGAGTGTGGCAGTGCGTGAGTGAGTAAGCGAGCAAGCTTGTGTGTGCATGCATGCGTGTGTGTGTGTGTGTGTGTGTGTGTGTGTGTGTGTGTGTGTGTGTGTGTGTGTGTGTGTTTGTGTGTGAGAGTGAGTATATAAAAAGTGTCTGTACATGCACACATGCACATGCACATGTGTGAGAACACTGACACATACAAAACTGCAAGTACGCTTACTTGTGTGTGGCTTTCAGTCTGACACTCTAAGCACTCAGTCAGTCCTAATTCGAGGACATCAGTCTCCAGAGAACTCTCTACATCACACACATTTGCACCAGTCAAGTGAATGACCATGTGGTGAGGTACTTCAAAACAAGTTACACAGGCAAACAAGTTACACAGGCAAACAAGGTATACATTATACAGGAAAACAAGTTATACAGGCAAACACGTTACACAGGCAAACACGTTACACAGACAAACACGTTACACAGGCAAACACAGGCAAACACGTTAGACAGGCAAACACGTTACACAGACAAACACGTTACACAGGCAAACACAGACAAACACGTAAGACAGGCAAACACGTTACACAGACAAACACGTTACACAGGCAAACATGTTACACAGGAAAACACAGGCAAACACGTTAGACAGGCAAACTTCTCATGCAGCATGCACTGACAGTCTCACAATGGCTCCCAGGTGGGATGAGTCAGACACAGTGCTGCACAGTCTGGATGTCAACCCCCCCCCCCTCTCCAAAAGTGTTACGCTGGGAAATGCCGACCAACAACAACAAGAAGAAGAAACAACAACATTCCAACTCTCACTGTTGACCTGACTTACATTTTGTCTCTTGTTGTGGGAGTGTCTCTCTCCGTCCCTATGCTCTTCATCGCCCGTTCAATAGTGTTGGCTGCGATAGCAACACACGTATACATGTAATGATAAACCATAACAAATAATAATAATAATAATAAATGGAATTTATATAGCGCTATATCTTGCAGAGACAAATCAAAGCGCTTGATACATAGATACACATACTACAACATATTAGCAGTTTTCTGAGGCTTCTTATTTTTTTTAGTGATGTGAGTGAGTTTGTGTGTATGACATGTGTGGGTGAAAAAGAGAGAGAGAGATAGAGAGAGAGAGAGTGTGTGTGTGAGTGCGTATGTGTGTTTGTGAGTGAGTGTGTGTCTGTGTACATGTGTGTATGAATGTTTATATGTATGGACACACATATGTGCATGTGTAATCATATATATATATATATATATATATATATATATATATATATATATATATATATATATAAAATTGTCTTGATAAAAACCCACAATTCTGCTGGGCACCACTCCCTTCAAGCACACAGTTGAGGTAAAATAGTAAAATGAAAATAAAAACACAACTGTGTTCAGCTTCATTTCTCCTTTTATTTTATTTTATTTTATTTTATTTTATTTTTATTAAAAAAATTTTTTTTTAAAGAGAAATGAAGCTGAACACAGTTGTTTTTATTTTCATTTTACTATATATATATATATATATATATATATATTATATATATATAATATATATATATATATATATATATATATATATATATATATATATATATACATACGTACATACATACATACACATATACATACATACATACATCTACATAATACATAGATTATAGTCATGCACAAGGCATATACATATTTTTTCTCTTGTGCAAATAAAATTCATAATCACACAATAAATCAAGAGGATAAAAACATAGAACAAAAGACACAACAAAACATGAAACAAAACAAAAAACAAAATCAGGTAAAAAAAACAACAACATAAACCAACCACACAAACAAAACACAAAAACGTCAGAAAACCCCCCCAGTGTTCTTACCGCCATTGTTGATCTGGAAAATGTTGGTTCTGATCTGATCACACAGCTCCTGGATGGACGACGACCCTGAAATTCACAGTACATCAAAACACTTCAGATCTCAGATGGGTGGGTGGACAAAAACAGTGGCATACGCAAAATCTCACCATTGGTGAACCTCAGAGCTCTAGCAGAGGAGAGAAAACAAAAATCTGAGCGCCCCCCTCCCCCCCCCCCCCCCTTCACACTCCTGCCCCCCCCCCCCCCCCCCCCCCCCCCACTCCCCCCCTCACCTGCCTCCTACAGGTCTGCTGGTCACCGACTCTTTTCACATAGATCTCATCTTCACTCTTCTCCCCCCCCCCCCCTTCCCTTCCCAGCTCTCCTCCAGACACCTGCACAGCCACTGGTGTGAGAGCTGAAGGATTCCTCAACCTTTAACCCTCAACCCTCAACCCTCAATCCTCTATGCTCTTTCTCCTTTCTGTTCTTCTTTTTTTCTTTTATACCCTACACCCTTTTTGAAAATTAGTTGATAAAACACATGCATACGATCATGTAGGAAAGATGTCAAAGAGAGAGAAAGAGAGAGAGAGAGAGAGAAAGAGAGAGAGTGTGTGTGTGTGTGTGTGTGTGTGCGTGTGCGTGCGTGCGTGCATTTACTTATTTATTCTTTTATATTGAGGATAATGGAATAAGAATGCAAGTGCTTTTTTACATCCATTCCCCGTGTGTATGTGGTTTTGTCAATTTTGTCATCTGTTCCTACCGGAACACAATGGCCTACTCTTCCGAAAAGTGGAACAGGATTTAACGTGTGCGCAAGATGTTCTGCATGCGTTCGAACACAGGGCCTCAGTTTACACTCTTATCCGAAGGATGCATGTGTGTGTGTGTGTGTGTGTGTGTGTGTGTGTGTGTGTGTGTGTGTGTGTGTGTGTGTGTGTGTGTGTAAGTGTGCATGCATGGGTGTGTTCTCATGGAGCTAAGAATATATATATATATATATATATATATATATATATATATATATATATATATATATATATATATATATATAAAATATTCACCTTCAGTAAAAGAAAAAATATAAAAACCTTTAAAAAAACAAAAGCAGAAACCATAGTCCTAAACACTCATGGCCCTATCCTTTTGCAACATAAACTATCCTAATTCCTATGCATTAACTCCTTTTTACAAAATCACCCTTGAATATCAAGTGACATATATATATATATATATATATATATATATATATATATATAATATATATATATATATATGACATAATGACACAAGAACTATGCCATCTGAGTAGGAACTAGACTGAACTGAACAAAACAATTTTAAAATGAATTTTCAACACTGTAATGTACAGAAAAGGAGCCAAGCACATTCTGTGGACTGACTTCACATTGTTTTGGAAATAGTCACACTTTCTTCATCCACGAAACAATACAATCATGCCAACTACTTTTTTCCCCCTGTAACAGAAAAAAATGTGGCTATAGTATTTGTTTGTTTGTTTGTTTAAGGGAGGGGACAGAGGGGGGGGGAGAGGGGCATTATTAATTCTGATTTTGCTGTTTTGTCAATTGCTGTAAAATGTCTCACCTGCCGCTTGGTAGCCACCTGGTCGTGACGGGGCATTGGGGTCATCGTGGTATTCACGCACAGCTCCGTAGCCACTGGACATTGTGAGGAAATCGGAATGGTCGCCTCTCTACACTTGCTTGTTATAGATCTGCGGCTACTCTGAAAACTAAAGTGGAATAATGTTAGACATCTCTTGCTTCTGAATTGAGTAATGATTATAATGCATCACCACTGACAAAACACCTTCAAAGCAGTCTTTAACCTTTTCCCTACAGGTAACCAGCTACAGGGCAACCAACCTTCTACTAGCCCTTCCCTCTGTATCACCCACTACTGGGTTACGGTGGCATACAAATGTACACAGTGCACTGTTCTGGGAAAGAGGGGTTCTCTCCCTTGATGTAGGAATAGGGTTAACCCATGAAAACCACAAAGTAGACGTCCACTAACACCAACAATAACAAGTGAAAAAGCCAAGAAATATTGAAGAAAGTGGAAGAAAACCCATTTCTGAATGAAGAAACAGGACATTCACTTCTGAAGCATCCACTTAAAGGCTAACTGTGAAGGAACGACAGGCAAAGCTTGTAAATTTACACAAATCAATAAAACCCTCAAATGCAAGTCACATCCAACATGCAGCTGAAGAAAAACAAAACAACTTAACAAGCCCAACTCCTTGCTGGTGATTAACTTTATTTACTGAAAGCAATATTTAGGGAGAAAAAAAGACACAACATGTTAGAAGACCAACACAAAAATGGTCCCTAGATTCCAATTTACTTATGAATTTGACTGAGAAGAAGGAAGTTCCCAGTTAAAGCTGAAAGTATCACCCCTAATCCTACTGGCAAATTAATTTCTGCACATCACATGTATTGTACATTACAGCAACAGTTGATATATCAACTTATGAACTTGTCTGGGGCCAGGTCAGTTTCATCAAAATATAAAACCACTGTACTTCAAAAGACTCCTGAATATAAATGACATATAAAGCAAAGAAATTAATAATAATAATAATAATAATAATAATAAAAAATTAATAATGTATGGAACTTATATAGTGCTGAATCTTGTAAAGCAACAAATCAAAGCGCTCAAATACCTGTCAAAACTCAAAAGCAAGGTATTCACTAATAGTCATCACATATGACACTCCTTCTATAATAAACCAAATCAATGATAGTTCACAAACAAAAGGTAATGTGTCATCATATCCATGCGATACTGCACATACTTGACCCAGATAAGAGGTATACTCCTGTGTGGATGACTCAGTGTGCACAGGTAACATTGGTTTTACAAGTCTTACTATGACTTAATAACCACTGTGCCCCACTCCCCAGTGGTGAGCTCAGTGGATGTTATTTAAAACTGATGCTATATCATCAAGTCTCCTAATGGCAAGGACTTTTCCTGCTGCAGTCTGTTCCTTTCTTTCGCTGAATGTACCATGGGTTCAAAAGGAAGACTGGAACCAAACATGACACAGTTATTGACTAATTGAGTCAATCCACTTTTACTTAGAAGATATTGGTTTTGTTTTGTTTTTGTTTGTTTGTTTGTTTGGTTTTTTGCCTGGGCATGACTGACCCTGGAATTAAACTAATAAAGTGTACAGCACAGCCATATTGTTTAGTGCTTTGTCACTTCTTTAAGGCAGGTGGGGGTGGGGGGAGGGGGCATTGTAGGCCAGTAAATTGTTTTGTGAAAAGGCTGTCTGATACAGTGATAGTCAAGCAAACACATACATGTATACATGTTGCAAAAAAATTGCATACTCTCTCTCTCTGTCTCACACACAAATCCACATGAGTGCGCACACCCACACCCACATTACACCCACGCGCACGCACACCCACATTACACACACACACACATGGCTTTTGTCCATGTCACACACACACCTGCACGCACGCATACATGCACGCACGCACGCATACATACACACACATGTAACACCCCCACCCCCAACACACACACACACACACAGGGCCTCTGTTAATGCACACATCCAAGTCACACAATCTTTTCTGACTCTCTTATCTTCTGAGCTTGTATATATCAGTTTATCATTGCAAATTTTTCATGCATAATTTGATCATAAAAACCTTGCTTCAATCTCGTCGTCGTTGTTGTTGTTCTTGCTGTTGACTGTTGTTGTTTGTTTGCTTCTTTTTTTTTTTTTTAACCACAAATGACTGCAGCAGAATAATCAGATTTGTTTAATGTCAGCTTGTGGCCGACCACTCACTCCAAAGGACAATGATGGTGATACTGATGATGATGTCTGATGATCGTGATAATTAATTTTAGAAAATACTGTCACACCCACACTGTAATGACAAGTCACAGCTGATACAGGAAATCTGGATTTTCTTGTTAAACGACGGTTTCCTTTTCTTTCGATCACTTAAGTCTCTTTTTTTTTCTTTTCTAGCAGATCCCTGATGCATGAGAAAATCCTCAAGAGGAGGAAGGTGTTCGCCTGAAGAACTAGACAAGTACACTCACATGACTAGATAGGCCTGATAGCCAGATTTGTTGTTATCAAAGAGTGATGTTCCCTTATGTCTTTCTACTCAATTCATCACAAACAGATCGTTAATAACAAACTGTGTTTCAGCTATTTAAAGTCCTTAGAATTACATGTGCAATGATTTACATAATTGAGTATGAGTGTGTGGGTGTGGGTAGGTGTGTTTGTGTGTGGCTCACACCCATGTGTACTTAATTTTTGCATTCCGTGGGTGGGTTTAGTTTTGGCTGTATTTTTGGTTTTTTGGGTGTTGTTGTTGCTGCTGTGTGTTGGGGAGGGGGGGGGGGGGGGGGGGGGGGGGGTGAAAGTTGTGGAGAGATGCTGTTAATTAGAGTGGCATTCTTTACACTAAGTGATAGATGCAGGGTCTGATACACAAGTCTGATAAGTCCACTTATCACTCTCCTGTGGGACACAAAGTGATATGAAAGAAATATGAGTATCTGTGGAAAGCATTTAATGATGAAATTCAATAAAATTTCAATTAACTAAAAGAAAGAATACTCCCAAAGGGATTATTTTTTAAAAAATTATTTCAATCCCTGATTAAAATTGTAAGTAAAGACTGAAATGGCACCGACAGCTGGTGAAAATGACTGTGTGGAAAAAAAATTGGGAAGGGGACTTGAATACAAGCAAATCTGGAGCAAGCATAAGTGAAAGTCTTTATTTCATTTATTGAATTAATTTTCTGCTAATAGAAAAAAAGCATCAAGAATTTTCTATTTTGTAATTGTTATTATGTATCTGACTTAGGGCCTCCTGCTGTTGTATTGTTCAGTGTCTTTGCTTCATAATGTGTCATTCAATATGATAGGCTTGTTCTTTTGGAGATGCTTATTTGCTCATACTTGTGTCTGTTTGAAGGGACTTTGCTCCTGGAGTTACCATTACATGACTCCACTGAGTCTGTTTGAAGGGACTTTGCTCCTGGAGTTACCATTAGAATGACTCCACTCCCCCACAAGTCCTTCAGAGGAGACTATGAACCAAGTTCCTGTGCGCAGTTGCATGGAGAACAGTTTCTTCACTCATTGAAGTTTACCCCCACTCACCTTTTGCAGAAGATCATAAGCCAGTGATGGTCCGTAGGATGAATATAACACAAACATACCCAGCATGCATCCTGCTACCTGGAGAGAATGGGCTCTGCCAGGTTCAACTTGCCCATGACACACTACCTGAACACTTCAGTGCAGTGCCTCAATGACTCCTTGAGGAGTTCGGGGAGAAGTCAAGTTCCTGTAAAAAGATGGATTTCCTTGTACAACCACCAAAGCTACTTTTTGCCTGGTTTGTTTTTGTTGTCATGAATTTATGTTTTGTGAGCAGAGTCTTTGCAATGTTCCCTCACAGCTTTATCACTGTTAGAAAATGTATATGAGGTGTTAGTGTCAATGTCATAATTGTTGGAAAATGTATCTGTCCACTGATGCAACTTCCAAGCTTGTCACATCTCTCATTCTTTCACTTTAGACTACTGTAATTCTCTTTTGGCTGGCCTACCAGCATCATCTATCCACTCTCTTCAACGCATACAAAACTCTGCAGCTCGACTGGTCCTAAGAAAGAAAAAATCTGAACACATCACTCCTCTTCTGCGATCTCTTCACTGGCTGCCTGTCTCAAAAAAGACTGGAGTATAAAATCAATACCCTCTGTTTCAAATGTCTCCACAAATCTGCACCCTATTATCTCTGTAACTGTCTTCACCTGTACACTCCATCCCGTTCCCTTTGTTCAGCCGCAGATACTTTGTGCTTTCGAACACCCAGATTCAAACAAACCACTGTTGGCTGTCGCTCCTTCTCTGTTTCTGGTCCATCCACCTGGAATGACCTCCCTCTTTCACTTCGCCAAAAGCCTTCACTTGATACCTTCAAATCCAGCCTCAAAACACACTTATTTCCTACCTGAGACTTTCCCCCCAAATATCTGTCCCTAATTTTCAACAGCATCTTTCACCTTCTAAGTGTTGTTCCGAGTGTGTGTGTGTATGTGTGTGCGTGCGTGCGTGCATACGTGCACGCGCATGGATTTGAAATCTGTTGTTCAATATGTTTAAGGAGAGTTGCATGCCTGTAAATGATTGAGTGCAAGCGCTTTGATTTGTTTGTTTTTTACAAGATTCAGCGCTATATATTATTATAATTAAGATATGCGAGTGTCTTTGTTATTACTTTTGGAAACTGTGCATGAGATGGTAGGGTCAACATTATCACAGTTGGAAAACAGCATACAAGATGTTAGTCAGAATGACTGTTATGACTGGTTTTTTGTTTGCTTTTTGAAGTTCACCAGCGATAAGATTTTGTATTGCATATGCTACCATTTTTGCGACTGTTAAGGTAGGTGCATTCTGACTTCGGGGTTGATGTCTCATCAGGACACCAGTGTGCATCTGTTTTAAAGCAGATTCATCATCTGTTCTTATTGGCACAATATGGCCTACTCTTCCGAAAGGCGGAACTTATTTTAATGTCTGCGTAAGATGTTCTGTGTGCATTTGCACATGGGAGCTCTGTTAATAGTCTCGTCCGGACTTTCAAAGGAGCGGAGTCGGCACTGATGTTAACTCCAGACGAAAAATGCCCTTGAACAGGTGCCTTAGAGGTGGCTTGAACCCAGGCCATCAGATCACAAGCGCAATGCTCTAACCACCAGGCTGTCCTGCTCCCTTATCACTGTTTGAAAAATGTACACTTCCAATGTTTGAAAGCCGATGTAGAGATTTCTCCATATATGAAAGCCTACGTAGAGATTTCTCTATATATGAAAGCCTATGCAGATTTCTCCATATATGAAAGCCTATGTAGAGATTTCTCCATACCTTTCTTTTCCTGTGGCTGTGACCCAAACCCACCCTTCAAAGAAGTCGAAATCTTTACCAAATGCTCAACTCACAAAACTACTATGCAAAATCATTATATAAAAAAAAAGAGAAAAAGAAACCAAAACAAAGGAAAAAAGAAAGAAATCACACACATACACAAACACACACACACAGAGCGAGCCAACCATAAACCTGACAGACTACAAACGACACACCATTTCAGTTGACAGTCTGCAGCTTTAATATGCACTACATACTTGTTTGGGTTCAGCTCTCAACAACCTCCCCAACTTTTCCTATCGTAACTCAAGGCTCTAGCAGCAAATACACCAACGCTACACCGCACCACTCTGTGGGAGACATGCACACAGATACACGCACATGACATGACAGCATCTGGCACATCAAACGACAAAGCGGGGTGAAAGACAGTGGGGGTCTGGAAGGGAGAAAGAACTTAACATACACAAAAAGATACAAGAGAAAGAAAAATTTAAAATACTAGCAAATGAAAAACGGTCAACAAAACAGCCAGTATGGCAGTTAACAGGGGTACAGGAGTAGATTTCTGCATAAACATGTGTAAGGTAAATTCCTCTATCAATTGCAGCAACACAAAGTATCGCACCCATCATACATTCCGGTTCAACCAGTATCCAAGAATTTCATTTCTCCTCAGAAAAGAAAACAGAATTACAAACACAAAAGAATATAAAATATACATAACGAGGAAACAGAAAATTAATAGAATACACAAAATGCTAGAACAAGTGTATGAAGGGACTAAAAACACGTAAATTGCAACAGAAGAAAAAACCACCTGTCAACATCCCATGCCCCTCCCAACATGACCAATGTACAGAACAGGATGCTACACTGATCAACAGCTAAAACTGCTTTTCTCCACTGATGTCACACAACTTGTAATACTTGAGAGAACAAAGTAAGTACTGGACAATGCCATGTCTGGCTAAAAGCAACTCTCCATGGATAACCCACTTTCCTCCTCCTCCTTCTCACTCCCAGCCCTGACAGTGCCCTATGGCATGGTTGGCAGTTTGAAACAAAGTTTGTCCGTTTTTGGAAAAAGAAAAACAGCTTTCATCAAAAACTTCTCATACAGGAGATCAACAGGCAAATACTGGATTTTGATCTCATGAATTAGATGTGGCTGTGTTTTGGGATGTGCGGTAGTGAGCAAACAAAGAGCAAAAACTGCATCAAAAGCACAATCATTCTCATCTCTATGGACTGCACAATGCATGACAGATGTTTCCATGAAAATCGTGGACTGATGGAAAATGTGAGGTAGTGGAAAACTACAGAAATAGATGGTCTATGCAACCACCATGTACAAAAGTCTTGAGCCACTTAAAGGGGACACAAAGCCAAAGTGCTATGTACTAGAATATTTTGTTAAAATCTAGAATTTTCTCATTTCAGAACTGAAATCATTCTGTGGGGGCAAAATATTGTTAGCAAGTGAAGCTTGGAAAAACCACAAGCACTGCCCTGTAAACCTGATGCATGATATTACACCTGTTTCATCAACTGTCCTCATCTACATACTGAAATCATTTGGTATCTGCATAGTTTGAGCTTTTTGGGTACTATCTTTTAATCAAAAAGCTCAAACGAATGGATCTTGCTTTGTATCTTACAAAAAACATACTTCAGTTAATGGATGAGAAAAAGCAAAATCATTTAGTGGTTGCCCAATACTGTCCAGGTCAAAACCTCTTCACACACAACAGTCACATGTTTTTGTAAGTAGTCATCTACTTTTGTAGAAATTATTTTTTTGGACAATCCTACCGTTCATTGCATACAATAATCAGCAGATGCTTTTATCGCACTAAATAGGATAGAAAATAAAAACAATAACATAACAACAGTAAAAATCACAAAAACTGTTCCATCACACTGCAAGTTAATTATCAAACAAGCAGGGTCTTTGCTCTATGTTGCTCTGTGTTGTACTGTGCTGTATTGTGTTGTACTGGTGATCACTCTCTCTCTCCAGAACAGCAAGGAACTTTCATGGTCTTCTTTCAAACAGTGTCCAGAAGACTTTTCAGATTGGGCCCTGTCCTGAAGCTTCTACCTCAAATGCTGACACGAACACCACCACTTGAATGCCCACATATGGCCTCTTTCATGCTCTTTAATGGGGTGATAAGCTGCCTATCCGCAGAGTTTTCCAGGTCTCGCGATGCTTTAGTCTCATGCCCCCATTCACTTCATGCTGAAGACATTCATGCCTCTGAGATCTCAAGTGTACTATAAATAAAAACAATGATAGCAACTAGTCTACAATGGGTCACTAAGCACAACCAATACTGAACAGGTTTTATGGACTCTAAAACACTTAGAACAACAACACTTCTCTGTGCAGAAAAGCATTTTACACACACTCATAACAAGGTCCAACAAAACATCCGATTCTCAGTCATCTTAATTATCAACACCCCCCCCAAAAAAAAAATACCCCCCCCACCCCCCAACAAAGGACAGAAGTGTTCAGCTACATGGGAGATGAACAGAACAAACAGAAAAGTTAGGGAAACAAAGACACTGACAACGATCAAATGGTAAGAAGGGGAGGGAGGGCTAAGGGAAAGCAAGGGGGACATCACACAAAGAGATAAGTAATAAATTTACAGGAATAAAAAGATAAAAATGAATGAGCTGAATTTCAGCTGTTTGTACCTAGTACAGACATACCAACTATTCAGAAAACAGCACGCGCTTAGAACTACACTGCTAAACATACCATCTATCTCATGCACCACAAGCCCCCCCCCCCCCCAAATTACAATTAGAAAAAGTATTAATGCTTTGACTTGTTCACCTTCTTTCAGCAAGAGATTGAAAAATACAGCTAACGATAATAATAACAAGCAAACAAAATAAATAAATAAACAAATAATTGAAAACAAAGATGCACCAAATCAACAAAAAAACTTGCCAAAAAATTCAACTACTAACAATCAGATGAATAATATCTTAAAAATTCAACAGAACATAACGATGATATATATTAAATAATCCAACAAGCATTGGAAGAATGGGCACAACGAATCATAGAGCTGCACAGAGGTGACCTGACTGGAGGGATTTCCATCATCTGCTTGTACACAAACCCTCTCAACACCGGCCAGACAGGAGGATGGCAAATGGAATTGTTACAATTATGTTGTTTTTTTAAATGCAAGAATGATGTGTTTAAATCACTATGCGGTTTTCGAAAGACTTTGAACTGGTCATAGAACTGATGGAAGACATTGAGGATTTTATTCTTTTGGTTCATTTATATCTCTTTGCATTGTAGAAGCAACTGCAGAGCTGTTAAACAAATTAACAGCAGAAATTTGAAAAAAAAAAACCTTGAAAATCACTGGAACTTTACCCCAAAAAAACAACCCTTGGAAGAGAGAGAGGAGGGGGGGGGAGAAAGAAAGCCTAACAGAGGGAGACACAGAATTGGGACTGCTAAAAAAACTCAAAATGATCTTCCCAGCAAAGCAACTATCACACAACACTGAAAGTAAAGAAATATGATTTTGAAACAAACCAAAAAATTAACTATTTTTAACACAGAACCCCCCAAATCTTCCAAAGTCCCAACAATTCTAAACTATTAATTCCAAACACCAATGATTTAAAACAGTAACAAGTACAAAACCATGCTTTTGTTCATAAAATCAACACTTCATTTAATGGCACCCCAGAATCAAACAACTGGTACCGTGCACAAGTCTGAGAAGAAAAAAACAGAAAGTCAAAGGTGGACAAAGGGAAAGAGGCCACTCACAATTGTAAGCACATATCACTGGAAACAGGAAAAGACAGGAGAAAGGAAGGGAAAAACCCACAGAGAAGGAAGAAAAGGGCCCAGGGATGGAGAAAGAGAAACAGCAACAGAGAGATGCAGCAGAGAAGGATGCTGTGAGGGAGAGACAGAGAGAGAGAGACAGACAGACAGACAGACAGAGAGAGAGAGAGAGCAAATCCTACCTACAAAGCCCTGCTAATAATGCTAGTCAAATACAATTGTCCGAACATAGTTACAGGAGGCACAGGCACACTAACATACAAGTTTGTTTGTTTTGGCCTGTCCTGAACCCTCACAAACAGCAATGTCTATGGTACATACTTTTGATTAAACAAAAACGGACAGAATTCTACCAGAAAATTGACATACATATAACACACCTCCCATTTACTTGTTCACTAGAGCAAAGGTGCAATCAGAGATGTTGCAAGATTCACGCACACAGAAAGGAAAACCAGATTTTTTTTTTAAAAAGGCAAATTGCTAAAAACTCTTCATATACAGCTGATTAGCGTAAATTGCAAATCTTTATTGCTCTAAATAAGGAGTTTTCTGCTCTTATCTCGTCCTGCCCTACTTTAAACTGATGTTTCATGGCAAGTCTACACTGCTGCCTAAAGCAGCACATCAACACCGAGTTACTGACAACGGAAGTTTTCCAGCATTGTTGAATGACATGACCAGATTCTACCAATGACCAGAACCTTTACCCAAACTGAACACATAGTAAACAATCACAAGGAGCGTGCATCTGTGTTTGCTATGAAAGTAAAACTTTCAAGATGGAACTTTTATAATAATCACCAGCTTTTCTGGAGCTGACATATACATACCCCTATCTTTCCCCACATCCACTTACCACCCCCCCCCCCCCTAAAGAAAAAACAAACCAAACCCTAAACAAACAAAAACAAAACACAACAGACAGAAGAAAAAGTGTACTTGAGCATACAAGCGTTTCATAAAGTGGAGCAAACAGGCATCATTCACAAGTATGTCTACACATTTTCTGTTTAAATAAATGTCACGTCCAATTGTACGCAAAAGGCTCGGTCATATGGATCAAAAGCTGACAGAAAGACCATTTATGATAATGCAACACAACAACAAAGTTAACACGTTCATAAAATCTATTAAGGAAAGTCTACATGAAGATAAGTCCCACAGTGCACCAGCCAGCACTCATGAAAACAAACAAAAAAAGACACCCCCCCCCCCCCCCACCCCAACAATGCCCTAGGATTATTTTAACTCTTTTTTGCAAGACTGCAAAAGTCCACACCCAAGACCCTTTTTTGACTTATAGCGCAGGGGTAACACTCCAGTCCTTCCATACAGAACTGACACACAGGATTCATAAAAGATATTGTTATAAATGAACAAAAGCTATTTTGGGTGAACAAGAACAGGAAGAAATCCACACTTTAAAACAGTCCCTTTCCAACAGTCTTATGAGGCACAAAGCAAAGTCAGCCATGTTCAATGCCCATTTCGTAGTCACAACACGTTTAAGAATCCTGCGCTTTCCCCCCTTACTTCCTATTCTTCAGGTTTTCCCTTTATGCAAACAAGTAAAGAAACAATGTGGGTCCTATGATCTCTCATGAAGTCACAGGGCAGCCATATATATTATATATAAAATATATAATATATATATAATATATATACATATATTCTAATTATTTGTCTTCAAATCACTGTTGTGAATTTGGAGGGGAAAAAAACAACTCACGCCATGCTTTAAGATTGTAAATGTAAGTATGCTTAAGCTGACGCGCGAGTGTGTGTGTGTGTGTGTGTGTGTGTGTGAGTGTGTGTTTCTGCAAGCATGTGTGAGCACATGTATGTGTGACAAACAGACTACCAAGACCATGCGGCAATGTAAACATACATCACACACAAGTATTTTCCCATACTTCTAGAGCACGCAACAATGCCATGGTTTTCAAACCAATTTATTCTATTCTCACATGCACATATATAATAAATACAGGTAGTCTGTACGCGTGTTGTCTGTCTGTACCCATGCAATAGCAGAACCTGGTTTCTCTGGCTACTCACGCCCCACTCAAGTATTGGGACCAGACTTGGTTCAGACTGGTCTCTGCAGGCACACCGCCCCGCCTCTGTGCATTCATAAGCATTCACAAAGGAAAGTCTGCGAGCACCCTGGGTCCGACATGTGTTGCAGCGTCCCTGCCCCCACTGAAGGCCGGCTCTGGCCCATGTCCAGAGAGACGGTCAGCCGTTGTCACTGCTTCAAGCCCAGCTCTCTTTGTTCCTCCTCGTCTCGTTCCTCGTCGTACAGGTTTTCCTCCTCCTCGTCGTCGTCGTTGTCAGAGGGCAAGGGTGTGGAGGAGCGAGACTGAGAGGGGGAAGGTGGGGCAGAACCGGGCTTGGTGTACTTGAAACTCTTTTCCTGTAGTCACGCACACAACACACAGTCCACTCAGCACCAGTCTGGTCACACAGCCACCTACTTTCAACAATCTGCTCCTGCATCAACTCTCTTCTATGAATGTCTGTTAAAACAAGAAAGTGTGGATGACAGAAAAATATTAAATCAGTCCATTTTCTAAAAGAGTAAAATAAAAATTGTACAGACTGCTCTGTTATATAAATTCCATACATTATTATTATTATTATTATTATAATACACAGCAGTAAGAGAACATGAATTCACAGTTCTCAATTTTAAAATATATATGTGTGTATGTATATTTTAAAATTGAGAACTGTGAATTCATATATAGATATATTTATACATGCAAACAGTAAAACTTGTCACTATAGAAAGTTGTGGTAATGTATGACAATTAGACTCCTAATCGATTCATCAGTAGCTATGATACGGTTTCCCATCATTGTTAATTTCTGCATTCAACAACAAATAAAGTGGCTGCATACATTAAAGGGACAGAGCTCATCAGCTTCAAAGCATGACGAATGTTCAGGTCATGGGCCGGCATGATAGTCATGCACATAGCCAGATCAACCATTCATGGCAATGGCCGAGGAGTTATTCACTCTCTTCTGCATGGTCTCTGATATCTGGCGGATGTACTTCATGGTCTGACAGGCCTGACTCCTACAGGGATACATGCACCTCTGCAAACTCCTCCTGCCACCTTCAGAGGTGGCAAAGAAGAGGGATGGGCTCTGCCGGGTTCAACGTGCCTAAGACACACTGGGAGATAAGAAGTCCAGTGCAGTGACCCAACACCTCCTCGGGAAGTTAGGGAAGAAGTCAGGTCCAGTCAGGAACGTCTGACCATCATGCAACTTTCATTGAACTTACCACTGTGTAAGTCAATGCACATCAGCAGAAGCAGCATACTACAAATTCTGACACAGATCGGTGTCATTCTGAATGTTTTGGATACTGTCTGGGATTCAGGCCATAACTCTGAAGTGGCAAAGGAACAACAACACTGCTTAAAAGCGACTGTAGTTTATGCTGTGTTGTGTACTTACAGAAACATTGTCGTCGTTCATTTCACTGGGGTGCGTCCTTGCCATGGCCAGGTTGCGAGCCTTCCGGTAGTACTGTGAGAAAACAGCACACACACACATATGGGTCACCAGCAAGTTGACATACGGGTACATGTCAGTCGTTCACAAAAACTGGTAGGTATAAAATGCTCTGATCTGATTTTGTAAAGAAATATCAAGGGATTTTCTAAGCACAAAAAAGCCGTAGGTATACCCCCCCACACACATGCCTGCACACATACACACATAGACACACAGGCATAAAATGCACACACAAACACTACACAGGCCAGCTGTCTAGCAGGAGACATAACCAAAGCCCCACACCTGTGTTGACAGCTGTGCTGTGCACTGATCAAGACTTTCTTCAGGCCAAGTGACCACAATCTACTGTGAGCAAAGTCAATATATTCTGAAGAGTCATAATGCCAGCATAATGATTGTGAACAATATTTACTCTACCAAATCACAGTACTATCACTTTAAAAAAAGGCAATGATCTTCCATTCAACCAATCTTTCTTTCTCTGCATGTTAATCTCATGTACCTTTTTTCCTTCCTTGTGAGCATGCATGCATGGCAGCAAATGTGTGTTTGCAGGTATGCATGCATGACAGCTTGTATGTGTTTGCAGGTATGCATGACAGCATGTGTGTGTTTGCAGGTATGCATACATGGCATGTGTGTTTGCAGGTATGCATGCATGACAGCTTGTGTGTGTTTGCAGGTATGCATGACAGCATGTGGTTTGCAGGTATGCATGACAGCATGTGTGTGTTGCAGGTATGCATGACAGCATGTGTGTTTTGCGGTATGATGCAGTGTGTTTTGCAGTTTGAGCATGTGGTTATGCAGACATTGTGACGCTTGTATGTGGTTGCTATGACAGCAATTGTGTTTTGCAGGTATGCATACATAATGGTGTTTCAGGTATGCATGCAGCAGACAATTGTGTTGTTGCATACCGCTGACAGCTGTGCAGTTCATTGCCACATATTGACAGGAATTCACATGCGAGGTTTCACGCAAGACTACTTCCTCTCCATCCGTTCTGCTCATGAAATGATGTACTGCCCTGACAACAGAGAAGTCAACAATGCGAATCCAACAACAACAACAAGTGCTTGATCACTAAGCACAAGATGATCTTTCACATGACAAACAAAGTCAAGACTTTGCACATAAAATAATCGATCAGTTAAGCCAACAATGAATTTCATTTCACTAACAGACACCTCTAAGATTGGTCACATAAAATAATAGTGTGCATTTCATCCAGCTTCATATCAGTCTCCTCCCCTTACGAGCAAGCCAGGTACAAAATCAAATTTGACAAAAATGAAAAATTCACCACCTCACAAAAAAACAAACCAAAACCCGAAGCCTCACAAACAAGCAAATTTCAGCACATGATTGCACAAAGGATCAACCCTCATAACCTCAATTGAACACTATACATTACATCACAGACCAACAAGCCCACCATCAAACTGAATGATGTACATGAAGATAGGTAACAATCTGCAAACATGGCGCAACAAAAGTTTCGTACAGAAGATGTGAAAATCTGGATAGGGCTGCAGACGAAGTTCTTCATGAAGAAGCCCCCGTCAGTAAGGCAAAACTTAACGTTTTTTAAACGAAAACAAACAAAAAGAACCAAGCTAGAGTACAACATCAGAGGGACAAGTGCACACACACACCGTTCCACCAAGAGCACACTACAAGGGTCAGCTTATGACACACCGACCCATTGCCCACGAGTAGCAGTTAGATCGGACCCTGCAGAGGGCACACACTGACCTGGGCCAGCTCTTTGATGGAGTCCTCCGATCCCTTGTGGTGGCGGTCCACGATGTAGATGCCGTAGGACTTGGGGTCCTGGATGTGGTCCTGCATGAAGCAGCCAAAGCCCGAGAGGTTGGTGGTGATGCTGGGGATCCCCATCACCGTGCACTCCGCTGCAACCCACCACCACCACCACACCACACACGTCTGTCATCTTCATTACTGAACTCACAGCCACACAACGTTTCTCGTCATGTTCAACCTGGGTCATGCATCACTCCACACTCTGTCTCTTTCCTTCTGTGGTGGCCACCTCTGCTGCAGCTGTGACACTCAAGCTGAGGGCTGGCCACGCAAGGAGGCTCAGCCAGCTGCAGCCCCTGTGGTCCAGAGGTCACGCCATCTCCACGCCTTCACTCCCATCTGAGGCCGACACCTCACCATCACTTGGACTGTGAGTGTGGCTGCTCATCTTTGGGATGAAATGACAGGCCAAGATTCCTTGTGGTACAAGCTCTTAGAATAGGTAAAAGAACCCACGACAACAACAGAGGTGACCCTGGTGAAGGTCTGTAAGACAAAAGCCATATCAGAAAATCAGCTGATCTGAATTAAGAACAATTCCTTTTCTACAAAGCATAAATTCACAACAGAAATCTACCCTACACAGACATATCATTAAAAAGGATTGGTGAAAAGAGAGAAATAAAATTATCATCATACCTAGTAAACGCATATGGATCAGGACCTTGGCAGTTCTGACTTCAGTTTATATAAAACAAAAACTCAGGAAATTTCATAAAAGTTTTAAATGTATAGAAATTTAAACTGCTCCCCAGTGAAAAATTCCACATTACCTGGGGTGTATCCCCAGGGCTCGTAGTAGGAGGGGAAAACACCCAGGTGACATCCCCGCACGAAATCTTCATAGTCCAGCCCAAAGAGTGGATTGGTGGAGTTGAGGAACTCTGGGTGGAAAATGACCTGCAACAGCCCAGTCATGGTCAGCCAGCATCATCAGCACCATCACTCACTGCCTTTGTCACAGGTCTTGTCCACAATGGACAGCCACAATCACTGCACTTTTAACTGGCTTGCTTCCGGTAACGGAATAAAATCTCTCTCTTTGTGTGAGTGAGTGAGTGAGTGAGTGAGTGAGTGCGTGCGTGTGTGTGTAGTATGTGTAGTGTGTGCAGTGTGTGTGTGTGTAGACACATGCATGTGTTTATGAGTGTGTGCGGAAAAGGCAATATCACTACACAAAAACCCATCATGAAAGAGCAAAGATGAAACTGATGAAAAAAGTTTGACACTAAGTTTTGCAGTAGCTTTAACTCTCAGAGGACGGCTGTCCGCTATAGCGGATCGGTGTAAAGCCACGGTTTCGGACGACTCGCCGCTATAGCGGATTTGCCTTTTGCAGATTTTTCATGTGGCCGCTGCATGATACTATGACTCGTGCAGCTAAACATAGCTTCGTGAACCTGTCCAATGTCGACTGCAGTGCGTTGTCAGGTGATTCTGTGTGTTCCGAGCTCTTTGTTTGCAGTTGTAGAGAGTAGCCGACATGCCCAGCATTTTTGCATGTGTCAGAAGCAAAATAGAAGGGATCAGATTAGGTCTCCATGACGGCGTTTTACTAAAGTGAGAGCTTCAATTTTTATATATGTACTAACCCAGTATGTTATACATAAGTTCAAAAAATTTCATTTTCTTACTATGTGTTTTGTATTTTTTATGATTTTTTTTACTAACCATTACAAATGGGCCGTCTGTGGGAGAAAGCAAGGGAGAGAATTGGCCGTCCTGAGTGAGTTAACAGAGACTACACCACTTCACCCCATGAGCAATTGATATTGATATATATATCAATTTGCAGTAGCTTTCACAACACTTCACTCCATGAGCAATTGATGATATATATCAATTTGCAGTAGCTTTAACACTTCACTCCATGAGCAATTGATATAATTGATATATATCAATTTGCAGTAGCTTTAACAGAGACTACAACACTCCACCCCATGAGCAATTGATATAATTGATATATATCATTTTGCAGTAGCTTTAACAACATTTCACCCCATGAGCAATTGATATAATTGATATATATCAATAAAACAGATGCAATCCTGATCAGGCTACCATGCAGTTATCACCACCATTCCAAATCATTCTGATCATCTTTACAGATAACATTGATTAAATTCATAAATAGCTCTGAGCCCTTATAGCATATAAGAAGGGACAGAACTAGAATGAATAAATCATATACACAAACTATGAAAACAAAAAGCTGCACATGTTCAAAAATGTTTTTTTTAAAAATCAATTAATGATCAAATTTCATAAACGAAAAAAAAAAAAAAAGCACCATGGTCATTATGACAGTGATGATAACAATAATCGTGACGATAATGATGGCAAAGATGATATAATGACAATGGTGACAACGATGGCAACAAAAACAGCCCAGTAGAAGAAGTACTGAGATAATCGTCATCCCCATCATCACGACTGAAAGCACACCTACCTTCACCCTGTCGTGCCTGTTGTTGAAGAGCTGGCAGCGTCTCAGAGCGCTCAACACGGGGTCTTGCTGATCCTCCACCACGTTGTGAGTGCAGATGGGAGGCAGACTGTGGCGCTGCACAGCACAGCACAGCACAGCACACACACACACACACACACACACACACACACACACACACACACACGCATGCACACACAGTTCCAGCACTTTACATCATTCCAGAAAAAAGCTTCTTGCTTTCACCATCAAAATTACATCAACGAAAACACATTAAAACACGTTCTGCCTTTTGGAAGGATAGGCCATTTCGTACAGGTAAAAATGGATGAAAAATCTTTGTTTAAAAACCCACAAAACAACTGAATGCATACTGGTGTTGGGTATGTGTGTTGGAATGCTGTTAACCTAGTGGTCGGCAAAAATGTTTGCATACAAAAAAATCTCACTATTGGTGAACCTTGGAGCTCTTACCAAGGAATGAAAAGAAAAAATCGATGAAAAAAGAATCATCTATAAATCATGAACCATTCTCTTCACCAACCAATCGTGTAACTTGAGAACCCTGCAAACAAGACAGAAAAAGGCACACCTGAAGCTATCCTGCAGACAGAGATAGTAGTGGCTAATGTCCATGGACAAAACAAACTCTGCAGAAGACAGACCGTTCTAATCCACGGTTCTTCTTTGCACAACTGAAACTGCCGTGGAGTGCCTGACAAGTCAGGCCCAGCACATCCAACTTCAGCATGGAAGAGAATTGTTTTTCTTTTAAGTCTTTCTGGAAAAAAAGGCAGGAGACTGGACTAAGAAGGCATAAAAACAAACACACACAAGAAGAAGGTGACAGGAAGAAAAAGGAACAAGGCAGAAAAAGAGGGATAGAAAAGAGGGAATTCCTTGCCCATAATTTCCAGAAGGTGAGGACGCTGCTCAAACTGACAGGTCTTCAGCATCTAACAGGGGAAAAACTGTACACTATTCAGCCAACCAATGAAAAACACCAGCATAACAACATAAACTAACAGAGAACAGCAACTGTTTGGAAATAGGTTTTTAAAAATGAGGACAAAGTACAGAAAAGAGGAATATCTCTTTCTCTTCTCAAGCTCTGACTACAGTTCTTTCCTTTCTTCTCTTTTTCTTTCCCTTCTCAATGACAGAATCTTCTCTAAGTGCCTCTGACTTCCAAGAACAGACCTTACTTACCTGGGCTGTGTATATACACCTTTTCAGTCGGACCATGTCGTCTTGTTGCAAAATGTCGTCTCCATTTGGGAGGCTACCCCTGCACACACAAGACAGACCAGGCCTGTACATACGTGTACATCGTCAACTGCAGCACCGTTTCTCAAAACTGACACGTTAATTCCTCCGATCTGCTAAGTCGATGAAACAAGACATGAATCACACCTTGATTCAAAGTAACTTCTTTAGTCCCCTCTTTTTTCTTTCAAATCAACTTAATTTTTTTTTTATTGGGGGTGGGGGTGAGAAACTTTGCATATTTAAACATCTTCAAAGATCCTAGACATGTTCTTTAGATAAACACAACTTTTTTTAGCAGAGGAGAGAGGAGGGGAAAGAATGATCTTTTCTGGCACCCTTTCTATGACATGGACAGAGCAAGGGAGAAACCCACAAATTTCATTCTTAGAGTCACGCAGCTCTGTGTTAAAACATTTAAGATGTGGGTTTATAAGACATTTCAGAGACACACACACACACACACAAACACACAAATGCATGCATGCACGCACACACACACACACACAGACACAAAGGGAGAACAAACCTGAGGCAGATTTCAAAGATGCGTTTTCCGATCTGGTTCTGCACGTGGTGGACCGTTTCCTTCAGCTGCTTAGCGATGGCCTGACCCCTCAGCGACTCCACGTTGAAGTTGTTGGTCCGCGCCGGGAAAATGAGGAAAGCCACCACCGTCATCTCGCTGTTGCAGGACTGCACGAGGAACAAAGCACACACTGCGTCATGTTTCACATACTTACACACAAAGCACACACTGTGTCGTGTTTCACATACTGTGACACATAAAGCATACACTCTGTCATGTTTCACACACTGTGACACACAAAGCATACACTGTGTCATGTTCCACATACTGTGACACACAAAGCATACACTGTGCCATGTTTCACATACAGTGACACACAAAGCATACACTGGGTCATGTTTCACATACCGTGACACACAAAGCAAACACTGCGTCCTGTTTCACACACTGTGGCACATAAAGCATACACTGTGTCATGTTCCACATACTGTGACACACAAAGCATGCACTGTGCCATGTTTCACATACGGTGACACACAAAGCATACACTGTGCCATGTTTCACATGTTGTGACACACAAAGCAAACACTGCGTCGTGTTTCACATACTGTGACACACAAAGCATACACTGCATCACGTTTCACACACTGTGACACATAAAGCTGCCGAGCTTTGAACAAAGATGTCACAAAACTTGTTCTCATATCGCAGTGTTTCCACCTTCTTTGTTTTCAGTATTTGAACATTTTCATTCTTTGTGGAGAAAAATCTGACTTTTGGACTACACACAGCGGCAAATGTACAATAGAGGATTTTCAAGTAGGAATGTTTACTGAAGGTTATATATAACAAGAGAGGGCATAGAGTGTAATACAAACTCTCCCTAGGACTAACTTTCAGGGAGTATGCGGTAACAGGTCACAGCACACATATCTTTACACAAAAGATTTTCAATTGATTGACTATGGCCCAATAAAAAGTAAATGATTAGAAAAAAAAAAAACACCCAAAAAACTGGAGTATAATGCCATGTCAAAGAAATAAACGATTATGGACACTGCAAAATAAAAGTTTTTGTGAATTAACTTTTCTTACATAAAAGACAGAACAGAAGACACAGCAAAAAGAAAAAAACCCAAATGAACTCAGTGGGCCTGTGGCTAGAAATCCTACCTAAAGGTGTATGTACGTATGTATGTACAGGGAGAAGAGCCCGCCTACCTTCATGTAGTGGTTGAGGCGAGCTAAGGACTCGATGAACATGTCTGCGCCTTTGTTGGAGAACTCGTAGCGCCCTGCAGTAAAGAAGTACAGGGTCTTGTCCAGGTCAAAGTCGTAGTGCCTGAAACCAACATCAATCCCTGTCTGCTGATTCCTGTGTCCATCACTGAAGAACGGAAAAACAAGGGGTGAGGAGGGAAGGAACACAAGAGCTGGTCCTGTGTGAATGATATGATATAACCAAGGTCCCAAGTGCTACACACATTTAGCGCATGTAAAAGGACCAATGGCAACAAGAATTATCCCTAGCAAAATTCTGTAGGAAAAAACGCCTTCTTTCATAAGGAAACAGACACAGCACTAGCGGGAAAAATACTTTAAAATTTTTTTTTTAACAGTGCTGCTCTGGCAGCGACATGCTCTCTCCAGAGACAGCAGTCCAAATTACATGCAGAGAAAATCTGCTGTGAATGAAAATGGTATGCAAAGCAAAACAATACGATGCAATACAAAGTTCTACAAAACATGCCCTAGAAATAAGGACAACTGAGCACAGATGAAGAAGAAAACCACAACACAGACACTGTATACATGGTGTCTTCTTACCCATAAAAGTGTCCTCTCACAAAATCGTTCAGTTTTTCCTTGTTGATGGCGTGCAGGTTTTGGAATTCATGAAGAGCGCTGAACTTCACCACGTTCAGGCCGTTGGGAGTGATCACATCTACAACAACATGACGACAGGAAATATCAATCATAACAACATTTGCAAGCTTCATCTGATAAACGCTTCCTAAGCATTAACGCTGATGTACAATGAATCAATGTATATGCAAAAACGAATGACTAGAAGTCTCAAATGATAACACACAAGCACATGTGTATGTGTGTGAATGCATGCATGCATGTGCGCCGGCACACACACACACACACACACACACACACACACACACACACACAAGAGGCCAGTTGAGGTCTAAAATTCTCAGACAACTTACATCATGTAAAACACACCTATGATTTATAAGAAAAAAAAATGATATCACTTGAGGGACAAATTATAATAAATGCTTCAGGTAAGTGTGAATAATTATACAAAAAATGAGAGTGAATGAGTGAGTGAGTGAGTGAGTGAGTCAGTGAGTGTGTGTGTGCACATGTGTGTAAGTGTATGCATTATGTGTATATACATGTATGTACATGTCTGTCTGTGTGCATGCATGTGTGCCTGTCATAGTTCTACGCATGCTGACATTTTCCAGACAAATCACATTCAAAATCTAAAAACAATGACTGTAAACAAAAGCAAAACAACTCCACCACACCCCCTAACACATCACACCAACTGACCAGGTTTGCGTTTCAGTAAGAACTCGGACTCTGTGCCTGTGATTTCGGACACGGTGGTGAAGACGTGGGCGCAGTGGACAGCCGCCCGCTCCATGCAGTAGCGGTGGTAGATCTGCCGGTCACCCGCCTCCTTGTCCAGGTTGAACTGTACAGACGTAGCTTCATGTACACATCTGCTGTAAGGGACGTCATAGTTAAGTTCTGCACGCCTGTGCTCTAGTCTACACACATGAGCATCTACATTTTAGACTAATACAGTTAAAAAATTTGTTTAAAAAGAGAGAGAGAGAGAGAGAGAGACAGACTGACAGACAGACACAGACAAGACAATCAGCGAGCAAAAAATGTGTACTAATAGCCTAAACATGAATATCCTTTTCATTTCACTGTCCTCCAGCTAAAACGAAGAGGTTCGCAATCCGATTCCACAAGTCAAGGATAACTAGCTTCATTCAACACTCACAAAACACAAGAAGTGCCAGTAACGGTAACAGTTGCTGTCTATCCATACACCTGACACAGCCCCGTGAGGCCCAAAGAGCCAGAAAACAAACAACAAGACTGACTGACTCACTGACAGGTGTAAACACATACAGACGGCAGTACCTTGTCCAGGTTGTTGTAGAAGTCGGCACTGCCAGCACACAGGTACCTCCCCAGCAGCGTGGCGTGTGTGGTGAACATCAGACTGACGTTCAGCTGTTGAAGGCGTGACAGAATCAACCCTGCCCCCGCCAGCCACTCGTGAAAGTGGTTGATGACGATCGGGTCTCCGGGCAGGTTTTTGAGAAACTGCGTCAAAACATGCATTCACGTCGTTATGAAACATGTCTGTATCCCAACGCATGTACGGAATACACATTTTGTTGACATTTTCATACTGTTAGTTATTCTGGTCGATTCCTTTCACTTACAGAATAGGTAAGTATTGCCAGATTTCTAAATTATCTTCTTCATTCTATGATCTATTCACACACAAACATGCATGCACACACACACAGGACACACACACACACACACACACACACACACAAGGACACACACGACACACACACACAGAGGACACACAGCCACACACACACACAGGACCACACCACACACACACAGACACACACACACACACACACACAGGACACAACACCAGACACACACACACACACGGAACACACACCAGCAGAACCACACCACAAGGCACCGAAGATGACAGCACATGGACTCATCGACCAGGCATCCAAGACCACAACCCCACAGGTGCAACACGCACTCACCCTGACACATCAACAGACACCGGACACAGCCACACCAAAACACACGCAACATACACACACATAAATATAATTATGAGACCTAAAACACACCTGCACACATACACACACATAAAATATATATATATATAATATATACAATCATAATACAGTGAGACCTGAAAACCTGCAGCATACACATCAATTATTAAACCTAAACAATGCACGATATATGATAATCATTGACTCATCTTATCATGGGATGCAAACACGCAGCATCCCACATTCTATGAACTCTAGCTTATGGACCTGACACCTGCAAACAGACACCTTTATTATCATGAGACCTGAAAAAACACTGCAACATACCACATACATATATATTATATGAGACCTGAAAAACACCTGCAACATACCACATACATATATATTATATGAGACCTGAAAAACACCTGCAACATACCACATACATATATATTATATGAGACCTGAAAAACACCTGCAACATACCACATACATATATATTATATGAGACCTGAAAAATACCTGTAACATACCACTACATAATTTATACCAAAAACACCTCACATACCACATATATATATATATATATATATATATATATATATATATAATATATATATATATATATATATATATATGAGACCTGAAAAATACCTGCAACACAGCAAAAACACAGGAACTGAAAACCTGAACACTTGCAACGCTGCTCCTTTAATGGAAAATCTGTTGTTTGTCTTGTTAATTTCTGGTTGAAATTTCAATTCATCAAAGTAACTCTTCATCAAAACAGCTCTCTTGACTTCAGCTGCCTACCCTGCTAACTAAGCAGTACTGCCCACAAGACGAGCTGGAAAAGACTCGCCACTATTTCTCCCAAACACATCTGACCATGTAAAAAACAAACAAGAGAAGAACTTCACTGCCTAATCTGAGCTGGCCAAAAAGATTCTGATGAATTAAAAATCTTAAGAGAAAGAAATATTCACACTGAGATAATTTTTCTACCAAACAATTTTGGCAGTCCAGTCTACTACCACCTCTGCTTACTTTCCTGAATGCCAAGTATGTATGCTTGATAAGACGCTGAAAAGGAGCCGACAGGAGGAGAAAATCTGGGATCACTTTTCAGTAACAAGTGTACACACTCTGCCTTGCAGTGGTTACACTGTACATGTATAAACAAGTATACAGCTCTTGCATCCACAAACTGTTACACTTGTTATGAGTTCTTTTTCAAAATAATGTAGCTAAGATGACTTGGGGAGGGGGGTCTGCTTTTGTTACTTCTTTGATTAAATCATGTTTTGTTTGGGGGGTTTTGTTGTTGCATAATATGTTTGCTGATATATTTCCTGAGACACCCCACAACCTGGCAGATGACAGGCACATCATCATCTGCCTCTGTGCACAGACAGGCCTCCCTGCATCATCTCTACACTCTGCTTCTCTACAGGTTTTCTGGAGTTAATGATTCTAATGGTCAACATTTTTTTCTTTTTCCAAGGATATTTTCTTCAGAGTTCTTCTGCCTGGATCAAGGGAGGATGCATTGGTAATGTCTTCTTCTGTCCTTGTGCCCTCTGTTTGTTTCTAAAGCTGTTTTCACCTGTGTGCTCTGTGTCATAGAATGAGGTTTACCATGGCACTTTCTCTGGCCTGGGCAACAAGCTTCCCAGCATATTTCTGAAGGTTTTTGTTGTCTTCCAGATGATGGGTTTGAAAGTTTGAACATGAATTACATGCTACAATCTGACCACCACAACTAACAATCTGTCAGTATCAGATAATCTATTTTCATTTAATTTCTGTATCTGTTTTCCCTATTTTACAATTATATCATTGATAATGGTAGTCAAGTAACTTTATATTTTCTTTTTGTTTTTCCATGTGATATTATTACAATTTGGCTCATGACCAGTAAAATTGCCACTGTAATATTCAAAGGCTGGGGATTTTGGTTTAAACTGTGTCACAAAGAAAAGACAAATGGCGGCCAACAGAGTTTTCCAGTAGCTGATGACCTAAATCTTCACTGTAGTGTAGTGTAATCTCTACCACCACCCCATCCAAACTTAGGTCTAAGTCTTTATCAGTTCCCCCATAACCCCACCCTTCCTTCATTTTTTCTGTCTCAGAAATGGTGAGAGGAGTATTGCAGCCAAAAAGAGAGGTCAGAAATGAACTGAAAAAACTGGCCACCACCTCCTTGCCCATCTTTCAACAAAGTTGTGACCAGCGATATCAAAGCAAATAAAGCATTAGCCATGACATAGAAACCAGTTCAATCCAATCCAATCCTATTGTTGAAAACAGTTAAAATGTTTGCTGCTGTCATCAGGATTGCTGTTGTAGAACTAAACATTTGCTGCTGTCATCAGGATTGCTGTTGTTACAAAGGGCTGTGGCTTGGTGCTAATCACTATGGTATCAGTATTGCCTCTTAAAATATAAATGTCACCCCTTTCAGCTGAAAGAGAAAAGGGGCAGTGTTGGCAAAGAACAAGACTAAGACTGATAGGGAACACAGTGTAGGTGTGACTGAAAGCGATAATGGCTATCTCAAGTAGATATTATCTGATATGGCATGGCTAAGTAAGAAGTGGATAGAACTTTACTCAATGCTCAAACTACATTTTGATAACAAACATCACCACACATGACCCAGTATTCTTTTGTATGCAAGAATGGGAGTCAAGCCATGCACACACACACACACACACACACACACACGTGTGCCTATACACACACAAATAAAACCTAATCCCCAAACCAACAAAACTCAGACACACAAAGTCTGATTTTGATAATGATATAAAGTGACTAAGCAGCCTGGACATTATATAGCTCCTAGACCTGTCAGTTTGTGCAAATCCAGAGCTTCAAATTCAATGCTCTGACGATCATTAGATATGGTGGCCAAAAGCCTGGCGTAAGGTTACAGTACAACTTCCTGAGAGAAAAAAAAAACGCCTTCAATTCTCAAAGGTCAGTAGAACAAGCATAAGCCAGGTCTCAAATCTTGAACAAATTAATGACAGTGGACACAGGCAGGAAATGGGAGTTACAGGCACTCATGCACACACACAATGTGACACATGCAGATCCTATACCCACAAACATGAAATAGACGAACTTATACGCATATCACACACACAAACACACACACACACTGTGTCTATGGCCTAAAGCTGAGATACATTAAATTTCTGAGTTCTGAGTTCTCTGTATGTGTCTCTCTGTATCTATGTCTATAGATGTCTGTCTCTGTCTGTCTGTCTCTCTCTGGCCCACCACTGTGTCTCACCTTGATTCCTGCTTGTCTCATGGTGGCGATGGTTTCCCTGTAGACGTAGTGGTGAGGTTCCAGGATCTCCACCTCGGTGCGCACACAGGCCTCGTTGTAGGGGCCCATCAGGCAATACTGCTCCCCCCATTCCTCCACCGTCACTGGGGCTTTGGTCTTGATCACAGTGTAGATACCTCCCACTGACAACACACACACACACACATAATAATAATAATAATACATGGAATTTATATAACGTCATATCTTGAAAAAAAAACCCAAATCATAGCGCTTTTGTTCATCCCACTCATTCACATGCAGCCAGTTACAATCAATAGTTTTTACAAATTCAAATGTATACATTCACACACACATTACCACACTGTCATGAATATACATAATGTACAAATTGCTCTGCGGGGACTGTTGAGGAGGGGGGGACAAAGGGGTCGACAGAAAATCTAAGAATGACCAGTGACAGAAAAGAAAACTATTTGCAGAGACCAAGGCTTTGGCACACATGTTAACCAACATAAAATATGAAGACAACTGATGGACACCTCTTCCCCAATGCTAGTCCTCAATGACTACCAATAGAGTTAAGAAGGAGTGGGTGGGGGGAGAAAAGATGAAGGAGGAGGAGGGAGGAGATGGAGAAGAAGAAAGAAGAAGAAGACGGAGGAGGAGGAGAAGAAAAAGGGGGGAGGAGAACAACAAGAACAACAAGAAGGACAAAAATGACAACAAAATAACATATACAAGATGAAGAAGAAGAAAGGAAAACAAAGAAAAAAAGCTGAGACCAAACGGAACTGTTTTGAGTACAAGTTTTTCCAGCACACCTTTCATGCTCACACCAGTGTAACTTTTTCAGTGCTCTACCTTTACAATTGACCTCATAAATGCTTCTGTGTCAGCGTGTGCCTGACTAACGTACATTATACACTAGACAGTCTGTTGAAAGATGTACCCGTTTCACACAAAAATCTAAAAATACCTCATATGATGTAGTAGTAGTCAACAGAATAATCAGCATTCACACTGGGATTTTAAGCAATGCTTTTTAGTTAAATTCTTAGGTCAGTAGATGTGTTGTGAATTACTGAACTACATTATAAACTAAATTTACCAAGTATGTTCTACTTGCTAAACAAATCTATTTTTATATGCTTCAATAAAAAAAAAAAGAAATGTGAAAAAAAGCAGAAAAAAAAAAGCAATGTGCAATGTTCTCTAGTACAGAGAGTTGATAAAATGTGAAAAATATTGTACAACATTCCCCATCCCCTCCATAAAAGATCGCTCCTTTCTGCATGAGGTCACGTGTCCTTGACCTTCATCCTATGCAAACAATGGCTCTAAGTAACCTTGAGACTTTTACCCCCAGGCTTGACACACACACAGACACACACACACACACACACACACACACACACAGAGGCAGACCCAGGGCTCTAAGATTTGTCTTGACACAGCAGGCACGTCAGTGAAAGCCACTATCAGCAAACAATTTTTAGGCTACTTCTAGTCTTATCTCTCTCTCTCTCTCTCTCTCTCTCTCTCTGTAGGTTACCTTTCTGTGTGTGTAAAGGGGGTTGGGGAGGGGGGGAAAGGGGGGGGGGACGTATGTGCATCATTGCATGTGGCATGTATTGCAGGGACCATTGCATACAGGTGCAGACAACTGTCCAGAACACTTGCATGCAAAGCAAAACTGGTGTACACTAACACACAGGCATGCTTTCAAAGAGGGCTACAGGGGTTCTGCCCAGACTGGGAGGGAGTTTACCCCTTGGCAGTTACCAGTCATGTAAGTGAGCCCTGTGTTGCCTCCTACTTGTATCTCTTCAGGGTCACTGGTTGAGGGGTGCAAGGAGGGTTGGCAGTTGGGGGGTGGGGGGGGGGGGGGGGGGGGGGTGGTTGCTGGAGTATCAGTGGCTGGCTGACTGTGGGGGACAATTCAACAAAACCTAGACAAAGATATGGGTCATAGAAAGCAAGGCATTATAATGTGATTTCATGGCTGCTGAGTTTGTATATTTTAACTCTCTCTCTCTCTCTCTCTCTCTCTCTCTCTCTCTCTCTCTCTCCTCTCTCTCTCTCTCTCTCTCTCTCTCTCACACACACACACACAGTGTTGCACATCCACCTTCCATTCTTTCAAATTCAAAGATCTATAGATCTCTCTATACTAACAATACTACCTTCCAACATGCTACACAATAATGATCCTATTTTTTAATTAAAATGCAAAAAGAAGTGCCTTGAAGTTAGAATATATGACTGCTGCTACGCAATGAGAAATTCCCATATAATGTTTCCCTGTCCACAGTATAACAATGATCAATAAATCAGTAAAGTAGGACTTCATTTTCATTGTTGCTTTGCCCTTCTGTTTGCACAGCTACTGAAACACAATACCATGCTACACTTCATACTGTGCCACTGCAAACAATGCCTTAACACAATACATCTTCAGGAACGAACTGAACGTTATCAGATGGGAGACAATAGACAATTACAGCATAACCTGTGCCAAGTATTAACACAACTTATTCTTTACCCTGTAACAAACACGGTATAGCACACCACAAACATCATCATCTAGAGAGCACACACACACACACACGAGAAATTTTCCTATGGAGTTACATCAGTGCCGACTCCACTCTCCACAAAAGTCCTTTGGATGAGATTATAAACCGAGGTCCCATGTGCAAACACATGCAGAACATCTTGTGCACAGGTTAAAACACATTCCACTTTTTGGAAGAGTAGGCCATTGTGTGCTGGTGAGAACGGATGACAAAATGAATAAAGCCTCATACACACGGGGACTAGATGTAAAAAAGCACATGAGTGCTTATTCAATTACCCTCGAAATAAAATAAATAAAATGAAATAAATAAAAATACACAATGAAATGACCACCATAAAATTAGCAATGATCTGGCTAAAGATACAGAAACCATAAAACACAGAGCTAGAGACTAAGAGTCTTAGAGGGCTAAGCTTCCTCTGGTGAAGGTTTCAAAATGTTCTGGACACCAGTGTAAAATCAGTAAGAGTAACACACAGAACCATGATCAGCTCAGTCCTAGTCCAGTAGGCTTCCTGAGTTCCTCTGACCTGCTGCTTGATAACGATGAAGTACACTGACATGGGGAGGGGGAGGGGAGGACAGCCTGGAGATTAAGAGTGTTGATGGAGGATAGATTGGAGATTAGAGTGTTGATCTCCTGATCTTACACCCCTTGATCTTCTGATCTTATGCCCAAGTTTGAGCCACCACAAAGGCATCTGTTCCCTTCAAGGGGATTTTCCCCCTGGAGTTTACATCAGTACGGACTCCTCTCCCCTTAAAGTCCTTCGATGTATATATATATATATATATATATATATTATGTATATAATATGTATAAACTGAAGTCCCATGTGCAAACACACACAGTTCAACATTTTGCGAACATGTACTGTATGTTGGGGACGGGATAGCTCAGTGGTCGGAGCACTCGCTTTCCCCCAGCCAAGTTAAGCAGCGTCGAGCGCGGTTACCAGTTGGATGGGTGACCGTTTGCACGCCTTGGCTTCAGTACAGTTCCCCCAGTTCACCCAGCGGTAAATGGGTACCTGCCCTCTTTAGGGTCAGGGAAGGTAAAGCAGCGAGGGAGAGGAGATGGGCGCCGCCCTCAATATGCTGGCCCTAGAGAAGTGAGGTCTCTGACGCCTCGCTCCCCTATGACCTTATAGATTATGGGACTCCTTTACCTTTACCTTTTTACTGTATGTACATGTCAAACCCCGTTCTGCCTTTCAGCAGAGTAGGTCACTAAGAACAGGTGGCATTAAAAAAAAAAAATGCATGCACACCAGTAGTGTACACCATCCCCAAAGCTGGAACACGGCTCCCTTACTGGTGGGCAAAAATAGTCACATGTACACATTATAATGCATTAATCTCACCATTGGTGAACCGCAGAGCTCTGTCTACTTGTGTTTAGCCAAGGAACAAGTTCAACAACACACACACACACACACACACACACACACACACTGTCCCCACTATTACTGCACTATTAACAGTTCACACCTCAGGCTGAGCAGAAACATGATGCTAAAAAATGTACACACTCTCCTAAAGCTGGACCAGTTTCTTTTCCTGATGAATCCTGCAATTATCTCAGGCTTCTGCATTTTCTATAAAAATCAAAAGTAAAACCAACCCATTACATATAATACAGATGTGATCAGTTATAAATTATGACCATAAACATACACACGTTGCCAAGATCTTGAAATTGTCAACAGTACAGGCAGTGCTGCCATATATAATGACTGTACAAAACATGTATTCTAGTGTATACACCCCTCTCTGTTAAAAAGCAGTAGTGACATTGATTCTTTTTATTAACTACTAAAAATTTATAAATTTTTATCTGCTTATTTGGTGCCACAGGTAGATTTCAGTATCAAATAAATATGTGATTATGACATAAAATGATAAATATTTGCTTGCTTGTCATCACAACTGGGCTATCCCCGAAAAGTTTCAATGACTACACTGGAGAAACGGTGAATGTGATCACTTTGCAAGCATCTTTAGAAATAACCTCCTGTTCAGATTTTTCTCCACCTGAAAAGATATTTGAAGAATAAAGTAAAGAGAGAACAAAATGTCACACAACTGTTATGCAGGTGTGGAAATCAATCGATGTTCACTGTGTAAATATCATGACCTACAGTGTTACACATTATCAGTAAGCATTATATCAACTACTGTTTAGCTGTTTTCTAAAACTGTTCCATAAAATACATAATTATATACATCATATATATATATACATGTATGTACACAAGACAGGTGTAGTTACACTAACTGACACAATAGCCAGTAACACATCCATACTGCCACAAATCAGTTGCATTATACTGTGCATATGAATTTATTCCTGTCACAACAGATTTACTGTGAATTAAACACTTAAATTCTGTCTGCTCTACCCAAAAAGAAAGTATTGCCACAGTGCAACTCTGTATGTGTGTGTGTGTGTGTGTGTGTGTGTGTGTGTGTGTGTGTGTGTGTGTGTGTGTGTGTGCGTGTGGTGGGTGTGTATGTGTGTGAGTGTGGTGCAGTGTGCGTGCATGTGTGAGTGTGTGTGTGTTTGTGTGTGTGTCACTGTGCGTGTGTATCAATATCATGTGTCACTGGGTGTCAAACACAAAGTCAGTGTGTGTGTGTGTGTGTGTGTGTGTGTGTGTGTGTGTGTGTGTGTGTGTGTGTGTGTGTGTGTGGGGAGAAATCCATAGATTTTCCCTTTCCCTAAGTACAGTCTATAGTATAGATCTGCATTTTTTAATTACAGGTCTATAGATGGGAATAAATTAAGGGAGCTGAACTTTCTGAGTTTCTCAGGGCTGGCTAACTCAATCAATGGCCTGGTTTTTTATACTGATTGTATGGTGTATACTATATAGTGGGATATTATTTTACTGGTGTTTCTAAAAGGTCTGCACACACCACCATGATTTACTGTCTGATAAAATAATGAATGAAATATAATAGTAGGTGTTCAGGTATGACTTGACCCATGACTCTTTCACTTTTTACTATCTGGGCTCCTGCAAAGCAATTTAAACTCGCACAACACATCCCTGAAAAGTTGAAAGACAAACTGATCTGATTTTTTAAAATTATTTTTTATCGAGGATAATGGAATAAGCACTTATGTGCTTTGTTACATCCACTGATGCAGTCCCGATGAGGAGTCTAGGTCTACGACTGACAGGTTCAAACTGCAAAGCCATTCTGATTTTATAAACTTGAATAAACAGACAAAACATGCAAAGACAACCTTGAATAAAGCAGACCAACAGACAACTCCACTGGATTGCAGCAGATCATCAAAGAAGACATGTGAAACTGAAAGCACTCAAGGAAAAGAAAACCAGAAAAGAAGAGGCAAGGAAAGGAAACCTGTAATAACATCAGACGGACAGCGGGACAGAGAGACAGACAGACTGAGATAGACAGACAGACAGAGATGAGAGAGAGAGAGAGAGAGAGAGAGAGAGAGAGAGAGAGAGAGAGAGAGAGAGAGAGAGAGAGAGAGATTAATGCATACTCAATCATCCATGTCCATCACAACAGCAGTAGAAAAGCAAAGATTCCCTATTCAGTACTCCTGAGACTACTCCTGAGACTACACATGTGATTCTATCATATCATTGTTGCTAACAGGGGAAAAACTGACAATCTTACCTATATAAAAAACCCATAAATAAAAATAAACAGACACTAAAATTTAAACAAAAACTAAATGAAATGTGCTGCTGCATTACAATGAATATGATAGGCAGACCTGGGGGAAAGGGAGGAAGGGGGGCAGATCCCAGACAAGACAGCTAACATGCCAGAAGACTTTGTGACGTTTGTCACAGTTTGTGGTTAGTGTGTGCTCATCTAGACTACTCTAGTCTATAGTATAGATCATAGCAGGGCAGATCCTGGGTAGAGCCCAATATGCTAAACTCAGGTTGATTAACAGTCCACTGTGAATGGGGCTGCCTGGACTCAGCATGAAAATTTGCCAATGTTGGCAATCTTTTAAACAATTTAATAATTAATATAACATGGTTTTGTTGATAATTAATTTCTGTATTAACATGTCAATTTTTCATTGTCAACTCTAATCACTGATTTCAGTGACAGATTATAACAAAATAACTTCACTTGCAAAATCCATTTAACCCACTTTTTAAAAAAACAACCTTGTTTAATCTGTCATGGCAGTTTGTGAATACAATTTATTAAACTATACACCAATAAGTGAATAACTAACAAAAATGTTGTCAGTAGTGTTCTTTCTCCATCTTTACTTTATCACAACTGTTCATTTGAAAAATGATATTAGTAATATTGATAATTATATGAAAGGGATGAAAACCATGTAATCTTTGCAAACGTAATACTGCATAATAATTCATAATAAATATCAGTATCAATATGCGATGGGCACATGTTCAATGAATCAAATATCAATATGTTTTTTTATTGCAAAAGTAAATCAAACCTGTGCTGAACTCAAGATTCACGGTTATGTACAGTAAATTAAACTGATTTTCGCAACAGGATTGCACTCGCTTGATTTCGTGAAGGTTAAACTGCAGACAGCTTCTGATTTTTCCAAAATTCTGTTACTCTTACCTTTATTTGCAACTTCCCAGGCGATTTCGAAAAGCCATTTGTTTGCTGCAGCCGCTGAAGCCCCTCTATCCAAATAATAATCGTCGACATCCGGCTCAACATTTTTTAACGTTCGGAAAAAGCTGCCTCTCCTCCTAAGCGCCATGTCTGCACTGCTGTCATTGGGTCAACAGAAGGTGAAGGTTGTTGTCGAGGATTTCCTGACCTTGCAAATGACGTAACAGATGCTTCCATTGGTGGAATAATCTATTTTGGTACTAGTCGCGTACGGGAACCGTGGCACGTTCAGTGTTGTACCTTGTCAGCTAAAACCCACGGCTGTTTCACTCCATGCCCACTTGCCCACTTGCGATGTGGATAGGACTACGTGAGAGTTGGGTGGTCTGTCCAGGGACAAAGGGTTGTGCCATACGGCTTCTAGTCAGTCCGGACATGTCCGGATGCCTGCCGTTTGGAGCCAGGATCCAGAGGTTGACATCACTGGCCCTCTGGATGCTCAGGGAAGTCCGTACGACGCTTGCATGAGACCTGTGTGAATCGAACTATTAAGTTATCCCCCATCCTAGATTCGGACAGATGCACATAATACACCACTCTTCAGAAATCACTATCTTAGGTGAATGTGATGAAACTATGGTTTCGCAACATGATATGTCAATCTTCTGAAACCACTACCACCACCACCACCACCACCACCATCATCACCACCATCTCCAGACAGGTTTTTTTTGGCACCAGGATGAGAACTCTTCGACTTTACAACAATACATGAGAATTGGACAGATCTGCAAGAGCAGAATTGTCAGAATATTTAATCAATGGTGTAATATCAGAACCGGTGCAGTCATTAGTATATTCGTATAGTCATTAATATATATATATATATATATATATATATATATATATATATATGGACAGTGGGTGTGGATGTGTGTCTGTGTATCTGTATGTATCTGTGTGTATTGGAAGATTAGTAAAGCGTACAGCAACCATTCAGCTTCAGCATATTAATACCTCAAAAGAAAATTAAAAATCTCTAGAAGAGAAACGTAAAATAATAAGCTGACAGTTTCTGTGTATAAAATCTTTAGATCAGACTTTGGTATCAGAAGAAATAAATATATATAAAATGTATTATATATATATATGTGTGATTTGTGTGTTGTGTTGTGTGTAAGTAAGTTGCAGACTGACGCCCCTGAAGGCCTCAACACTCGTGACAGTTGAGCTTGCCATCTCTTCCTTCCATGACCAATCCACTACCTGCAACTCTGAAAAATCCTCCAACTACCAACTTGTGTGTTGTGTGTGTGTGTAAGCGACGCGCCCGCTCGCGGCATTTTTTATTGTTTAATTACTATTTCTTTCTTTCTTTGAGGTTGATGGAATGGGCACTCGTTTGCTGTTTTTTGCATCTGCATCGCGCTCCCGTGTGTGTGTGTGTGTGTGGTTTGTAGATTTTGTCATTCATTTGCACTGGCGCACACATGCATACATATGCACGCATATGCACACACACGCACACATACACTCACATCCTTCCAGGAGACTATAAACAAGGTCCCGTGTGGGAGCGCACGCAAAACATCCCGCGCACATGCCAAAACCCGTTCCACCTTTCGGAAGAGTAGGCAACTGTGCGCCAGTGCAAACGGATGACAAAATCTACAAAGCTGCACACACACACGGGAACTGGATGCAAAAAACAGCAAACGAGTGCCCATTCCATCATCCTCGAAACAAAGGAATAAATAAATAGTAATTAAACAATAAACACACACACACACACACACACACACACAAGTCAAGTTAGGTATGTTTGGAGGATATATATAATAATATATATAAACTAGTACAGCTGTGCAATACCACTACTGCACCCTGTCTGCGGCCTTACATAACCCTATACAAGGCAGGCAGGCGGGCCAAGTCTCACCAATGGCCGGTACAGCACTTATCGTCTTAATGGATTTTCTAACGCGCCACACATACGCCCTCTGCTTTAGCGGCAGCGGAATCAGCCGAATTCCACCCTGGAGAATTAGGCCTGCACGCTGACTGCACCCGACCAGTAAGAGAGAACACCTAGACCATGTGTCATGTCGCTGCTGCCAGCCCTGTGAGCCCTTGTGAAAACGACTGACTGGACGCAGTCGGTGGGGCGTGGACTGATCAGAAGGGAGTGAGTGTTATAAGATCCTGGGGATTATGTGCTGGAGAGTGGACTGTGGCTGAGTGTTTGGGTGGTGTCTGCAGTGTATATAGTGTGGGGGCACCAGCAATAAAATTATCGTCATGGTCGTCAAAGTAATCGTCATCGTCATCACCATTTCCCCCCATCATCATCATCATCGTCATCGTCGTCGTCATCATCATCATGATCACCACCATCATCGTCATCATCATCATAGATATGTCACTTTAAGTCACGGCAAAATTCTCTGTGGAATTCGGGCTGCTGGGAAAGGGTTTCGCCACAAAAGCAGCTCCACCCATCACTTGTTTCTTTTCCTGTCTGCATGTGTATTTGTTTCCCAATCATCATCATCAACTGCAAAACTGGAATGTGGAGTTCCACAAGGATCAGTTATGGGCCCTGCTCTTTTCACTCACTACACTGCTCCTCTTTCCCATATAATAAACCGTCATCAGATCAACCATCATTTCTATGCCGATGACTCTCGGATTCTTAGCAGTGATACACCTGAAAATCTGCCTTCTCTCTTGACAAATATGTCCTACTGCCTTCAAGATATCCAAAACTGGATGATACAGAACAAGTCACAGCTAAACGCAGATAAAACCGAAGCCATGCTCGTAGGGACCAAACACAAACTCTCTCCCATCACAACAGCTTCGATAGAATTCGGCAATATGTCAATTCCTCTATCCACTGCTGTGAAGTATCTTGGAGTCGTTATTCGACAACACACTCTCAATGCAAAGATTCATCACCCAGGCCTGCCAGTCATGCTACTATCAATTACGGCGTATTAGTGCAATTCGAAAGTACCTGCCCACTGATGCAACATCCAAACTAGTGGCGTCTCTCATTCTTTCACGTCTGGACTATTGCAATTCTCTTCTGGCTGGTCTACCAGCATCATCAATCCACTCCCTTCAATGTATACAAAACTCTACAGCTCGACTAGTCCTCAGAAAGAAAAAGCCTGAGCACATAGCTCCTCTCTTGCGATCTCTCCACTGGCTGCCTGTGCCACAGAGAATAAACTGTAAGATCAGTACCCTATGTTACAAGTGTCTCCACAAACAGCTCCCTCCTACCTCTGTGACTGTCTTCACCTAGTCAAGTCAAATTCAAGTCAAGTCAAGTCAAAAACACTTTAATTATCCCATGAAGGGCAATTACAATACTGACAGGCACATTGATATGTATCTATCTATCTATCTATCTGTCCCGTAGTCTGACGACCGTGGGGGCACCCTCAAAGACTCAACAACCAGTTCCCTCCATTCCTCTCTCTGTTCTGCCTTTCTCAGGGTTTTGTTGAGTTCTAGGCCTGTCCATTCGCTGATATTATCCTCCCAGCTCTTCCTTGGTCTGCCTCTTCTTCTTCCTCCTTGGACAGTGCCTTGCAAAACTGTCTTTGTAATTCCTTGGGATCTTGTGACATGCCCATACCATTTAAGTTTACGCTTTTTTCACGATCGTTAGAAGGTTTCTCATAGGGTCCAATGGTTTGCCTGGATTCTGTTATGCACGCTTTCGTTGCTTATGTGGTCTTGTTAGGAGATGCCAAGGAGTCTCCGAAAGCATCTCATCTCCACTGCCTGTACTCTTCTCTCCAAATCTGCAGTCAGGGTCCATGATTCACAGGCATACAGAAATATGGATATGGACAAGGGAGCGCATTAGTTCTGATCTTGGAGATAAGTGAGATATTCTTATCTCTCCAGATGGTGTTTAGTTTTGACAAAGCGTTATTGTCTGTGCAGTCCTGCATACTACTTCTGGCTTGGATCCCTGGTCTGATACAATGGCTCCCAGGTACTTGAAGCTTTGAACTGTTTTCCAGCTTCTGGTCATTAACCCTGATACAGTGCTAATGCCGTTGGCGTTATTAGTCATCAGTTTGGTCTTCTCTGCATGATTCCATGCCGTATGTTTTGGAGGCCTTATTCAATTGTTTCTGTTAGGCTGGCAAGCTCTTTTTCTGATCCTGCTATTCCATCAATGTCATCTGCGAAGCGGAGGTTTGTGATCGTTCTGCCACAAATGCTGACTGATCCTTCATGATGTTCCAGTGCATCAGCCATGATTCTCTCAAGGAAGATGTTGAAAAGAGTGGGTGAGAGTAGACAGCCCTGCCTTACTCCAACTGTTGTTCGAAACCATTCTCCAATGTTGTTGTTGTAGTAAAACTGCACGCTGGCCTCGCTGTACAGCTGTTTGATGACTCTGATCAGGTTTGCATTGATGCTGTACAAATTCATGGTTTGCCCACAAAGCTGCATGCCACACCCTGTCAAATGCCTTCTTAAAATCGATAAATACATGGTAAAGGTCTTGTTGATGTTGAAGGTACTGCTCACATAGTATTCTGAGGTTGAATATCTGTTCTGTTGTGGCTGCGCCCTGCTCTGAAACCTGCTTGTTCCTCAGCAATGATGGTCCTCTGCTTGTGGCTTCAGTCTATTCAATATTATCTGCAGCATGACCTTGCTTGGGTGACATATGAGGCTGATTGTGCGGTAATTATGGCATTGTTGTAGATTTCCTTTCTTGGGGGGTGATGATGAGTGACTGTGTCCATGGTGTTGGCCATTTTCCTGTCTGCCAGATCTTGTTGCAGATTCTTAGTAGGGCGCTGATCATGGCTTCCCTCCAGCTTGGACCAACTCAGCTGGAATGTTGTCAGCCCCTGCTGACTTCCCCTTTTTCAGCGATCTGACTGCTGTTTCCACTTCTTCTCGGAGGATAGGGTGACTGTCTGTGTCTTTGCTTTCGGTACATTAAGGACTTCTGGATCTCCTGCGGTTCTATAGTTATACAGGTCGGAGCAGTATTCGTCCATCTGTTCAGAATATCCTGGTCGTCAGTGAGACACTTCCCATTTTTGTCTTGGATTGTTAAACCTTTTCTCTGTTTCGTGCTAGTCAGGTCTTTCACCAGCTGATATGCTTTCTTGCTATTGTTTTTCTTGATGTTCTCTTCAATGTCTTGGCACTGTTCACCGATCCATTTCTCTTTTGCCTCCGTCATGGACTTCCTGATTCTTTTGTTGACTGCCCTATATTGTTCTGCTCTTTCTTTTGTTTCATTTTTCTTTTTCTTCAACTCTCTACGCTTGTCGCATAGTTGTAGGATGTTAGGTGTGACCCATGGTTTTTTGACTGGTCGGTGTTTGCCAAGAAGCTCGTTTGCTGTTTCAGTCACTGCTGTATTGAAACTATTCGTCAGTGTATCTATGTCTGAGTCTATCACAGTGAGTGCTGCAAACTTTCCACCTATCCTTGCTTGAAAAATTTCTAATACCTCTGGGTCCTTCAGCTTCTCGAGGTCAAATTTGATCCTGATGTTGTTCCGCTTGTGGATTTTCTTTAGACTAGTCGGAAAGTCATCATCACAAGATCATGAATCACTCCCTATGTCTGCTCCTGAAAACTTCGTGTCTGTGCGATGTTAACGCTAGACTGAAACCGTCTTTTCACCATGATGTAATCTATTTGGTTGTGGTGTTCTCCATTGGGCTATGCCATGTCCATTTTCTGGATTTCTTGTGTGGGCCAAGTGTATTCACTAGCTGGAGGTGGTTGTTACTGGCAAACTCCAGGAGTCTCAAGCCTCTTTCATTTGATTGGTTATTACAATGTGGCCCACAAACGCCCTCCCAGTCTTTCCATGCATCTTCTCCTACCTTGGCGTTCCAGTCACCTTGCACAACGAGGATGTCTTTCTTGGGAGTTTGATTCAGAACCTCTTGTAGCTGTCATAAAATTCTTCTACGGCTTCATCTGTGCAGTCTGATGTAGGGGCGTATGCCTGTACTATAGTTATGTATAAAGGGGGTTGCTCTCAGGCGGATGGTAATAAGTCTGCTGGACACAGGCTGACAGCTCATGACTGTGTTCACGGTGTCTTTGTGAACGAGAAACCCCACGCCGTGTTCATGTTATCCTGTTTTCCACTGTAGTATAATTTGTGGTCTTCCTGGGTCGTTGTTTTCTCCCCATGTTTTTCCACCTGACTTCGCAGAGCCCAAGGATGTGCCATTGATATCTGGACATCTCATGTGTCATTCTTCCACTTTGCCTGCAGCTCTTAGTGTCCGTACATTCCATGTGCCAATGATGGTGTTTGTTTCTGGCACGAATTTTGCTGCGTTTTACATCAGTAGCATACTTCGACATCTGTCCTGATGAGCAACAGAAGGCGCGGTCCTTGGTAACCCGGGCGACGACCGATCCGGTATGGAGATTCTGGCTGTCTTTTTCATGAGTGTATCTTGGGCAAATCAAACCTGGCGGAGCCCATCCCTCTCCAGGTCGGATTTTTTTTATTGGGTTTACTCCCCACATGTGGCAGGTGGTACTGGGTTACATGGTTACCAGTAGCAGAGGGAGTCTCTGACCTGACCTGATACATTGATATGTATAATTATCTCAAAAGACACAAGAAAAATACATTTCAAATTGTTATGAACATTCCAAGATAGCGTTATATATATATATATATAATATATATTATATATAATATATATATATATATATATATATATATATATATATATATATAATATTATAACACACACCAATGTAGGGATACACCTATACACTCCTTCTCGTTCCTTCTGCTCTGCTGCAGATACCTTGTGCTTACGAATACCAAAATTCAACCAATCCACTCATGGCTCTTTCTCTGTTTCTGGTCTAATGATCTGGAATGACCTCCCTCTCTCCCTTCGCCAAAAGCCTACTTCATCATCATCATTAGCCATTACACCCAGCGGTGTGTAGGGCAGCAACAAAGCGCTTCCACTCCTGCCTATTCTGGGCCAACCTAGTCACTGATCCCCAAGAGTGCTGCATGGCCTTCATCTCACTTTCTACAGTTCTTCTCCACGTTGCTTTTGGTCTTCCTTTCTTTCTCCTTCCTTCTGGGGTCCAGTGCAATGCTGTTCTTGTGATTGACTGTGGGTCTCTTCGGAGGATGTGCCCAATCCACTTCCACCGTCGTCTGGTGATTATGGTTCCCATGTCTTCTTGCCTGCATCTCCGTAGTAGGTCTTCATTGGAGATCTTCTCTGGCCAAAAAGTCCGGAGAATTCTTCGCAGGCATATGGTGTGGAAGGATCGAAGTTTGGTAAGATCCACTTCCGTCATCCTCCAGCACTCAGAACCGTACAGGAGTGTAGACACAACACAGCTCTGGTATAGCTTCAGCTTGGTGTTGGTGCTGTACTGAGTTGATCTCCAGATATTGTTCATCTCCCTAAACACATTTCTGGCCTTGCCCAGTCTGTTGTGGATGTCTTCTTTTGTGCCGCCCTCTGGTTTGATGATGCTGCCAAGGTATGTGAACTTGTCTGTCTGGCGCAGGTCAGTTCCATTCACTTTCACAGGGGCTGGTGTGTTCACATTGAGCGACATTGTCTCCGTTTTCTTGGTGCTAATACGAGCCTACTTATGATGCTTTTAAATCCAGCTTCAAGACATATTAGATTTTATTCCAAACCTAAAATTTGTCCCTCCTGTCTCATCTCAAATTTGTCCCTGCCTTCAACGGCGGAAATTCCCACTACCCTGCCAAAGTGTATAACCTGTGTGTGTGTGTGTGTGTGTGTGTGTGTGCGTGCGTGTGTGTGTGTTGTGTGTGTGTGTGTGTGTGTGTGTGCGTGCG
>CM054148.1:2456166-2458666 GCA_028751875.1 Rapana venosa
AATAACACTGGGGAAAGGTAGTAGTTGTAGGAGAAGCAGAAGTAGCAGTAGCAGCAGCAGCAGCACTAGAAGTGTTAGCGGTGAAGGTGGTATAAAGTAGAAGTGGCATTAATAACAATAATAATCATGTTATTATTTTGTTTTCGCTCCTAAGAGCGTCACCATGCAACTGTTTTTGCCCACCTTTAAGGTAGCCGTAGCCATAGAAAACTGCTGGGCATATCCTGGAGAGAACGAAAGACCAATGAATTTGTCAAGAGTCAAATAACACGGCTGGCAGGTCCACAGGAACCCCTTCTCACCATCGTCAAGAAGAAAAAGCTGACATGGTTCGGCCACGTCACCCGCCACAACACTCTGCCAAAAACAGTACTGCAGGGAACACTCGAAGGTGGCAGAAAGAGGGGAAGACAGAACAAGTCATGGATGGACAACATCAGAGAATGGACCAGGATGAATGACTCGGCACTACTGCGCAGAGCTGAAGACCGAGATGGATGGAAGAGGCTTACCATGGCATCGTCTTTCGTGTCTCCTCCACGACCGCCAAGGTCACGGGACTGATGATGATGAAGGTAGCCACATTCCAACTTCGGGGATGATGTCTAAACACCCCGCTAATGTGCGTGCATTTAAAAAATATTGTCATCCGTTCCTACTGGCACGCTAAAGCCTAGTCTTCTGGAAAGGCGGAACGGGTTTTAACCTGTAGGCAAGATGTTCTGCGTGCGTTCGCACACGGGACCTCGGTTTATAGTCTTATCCGAAGGACTTTTGTGGGAGTGGAGTCAGTCAGTACTGAAGGTAACAACTGCAGGGACAAATCCTATGAACAGGTGTCTTGGTCGGTGGTGGCTCAATCCTGGGCCGTCAGATCAGGAGCACTCTAACCACTAGGCTATCCTAGCCCCCCTAATATTATTGTTGGAAGTGTAATGTTGCTACTATTTAGTGGTATTTTTCTTCTTCATTTCGTTCTTGTTAGTATCACGCACGTATGTAAGTCTATTAATGTGTGCATTTATGTATGACAATAAGAAAACTGACAGATAAATCATTGTTACACAACAGGCAAGATGGCGGCCAAAGAGGAAGATTCAGCCAAAGAATACGTCAGTCAGTCACAACGGACCATCATCGTAGCAGTCCAACCCAGCCAAACATCAGATCTGAATGACATCGTCAAAAACCATCTTTAAAAAATAAAATTCTGGGAGGAAAACACAAATTTGAAAAAAAAAAAAAATTAGATTTGAAGGAACAACAAGTGACATAGACAAGATTTAGTGTGAAATGAGTGTTGGCTAAACATGGTTCTTCAAGCCTTCAGCTAGCAATAATTGTAAACTGCTTCTTGTAGGCCTTGGCCTTGAACTTCCCATGTGAGCGAAGGCAGCTCCCTGTCTGTCTGATGTGACGTATGTGTCTGTCTACGAACGTCATTATAGCGTCTGGAGACTGACGTCATTCATTTTCTTAAAAGAAGCGCGGTGAAGATTGATTACCTGTGAAATTCAGCATGACCTGTAAGTGAACTCTGTGTTGTTGTTGTTGTTGTTGTTGTTGTTACTGGTGGTGGTGGTGGTGGTGGTGTGTGTGTGTGTGTGTGTGTGTGTGTGTGTCTCTCTCTCTCTATTTATTTATTTATTTATTCTTTTATATAGAGGATAATGGAATAAGCACCCATGTGCTTTTTTTATATCCATTCCCCGTGTGTATGCGGTTTTGTAAATTTTGTCATCTGTTTCCACCGGCACACAATGGCCTACTCTTGCGAAAAGCGGAACAGGATTTAACGTGTGCGCAAGATGTTCTGCATGCGTTCGAACACGGGGCCTCGGTTTATAGTCTCATCCGAAAGTAAAGATAAATACTGCTGGCTAAGTTTGCTTTTCAAGATGAAAAGTATATTCGAATAGCCTCTGACAAATGGCACCGACTACATTATGCAAGATTTCGACTAAGAACACTGGGTTTCAATGCAAACAAAAGATGGTTTCAACCTGAGATGTCCACACAGTTCCCATGCCCTATGTGTGGTCATATTCTTGATGATGAAGTGCATTTCCTGTTTCAGTGTCAAGCATTTGTTTCCATACGTGAAAACTGTAGTGTTCTCAATCTAGAAGCTTTCCAAAGGCAAGATATGTTTTCTATCTTATCGTCTGATGACGATATTGCGATCAATCTGTTGCAAAGTTTATTGCTGATGCATTGAAATTACGACAATCACAGCAAAGTACCAATTAATTTAACTTTTGTGACTAAACTAAAGAAACATTAAATATTCTGTATTCTCCAGCAACATTTTGTGACACACCTAAAGAAACATTCATAATTACGCTGTAATCTCCAGCAATAATATTTATTGAAAATTTCACATAGAATTTGATTGGATGGTCTAATATAGCATTCTAGAATGTTCTTCTTATTATTTTAGTTATTGTTTATTGGTTCCTGTTGTTTATTCTTGACATTACTTTGTGTTCAGTTTGAAACT
>CM054148.1:2463666-2598666 GCA_028751875.1 Rapana venosa
TTTCTTGTGTCAGGTTATTTGTCATTCGTCAGAAAGGTCTTTCGTATTTGTCTCCAGTTTTGTTTTGTCATTTTCTCGTATTTACATTCGTAAAAGTCATTTGTTCTGTCATCAGTTTACAGGTTTTCTTACTCAGTGTTTTGTCATTGTTTGTCAGTTTCGTACAGTGAATTTTGTCATCCTCGTCAGTACAGGTTTCTAGTATTTTTCTCTTGTCCATTACGTCATTCGTCGTTGTGTTATTTGTAAATCGTCGTCAGTTTTCATTCGGGCATCGTCAAGGTTTTTCGTTATTGTCTCCTCTCAGTACAGTTTTAGTGTTTGTAGTGTACAGTTCTTCTCTTTTGTCACCCCGTAGTATTTGTCATCCTGTAGTCAGTCGTTTTCATGTCATTTCAGTCGGGTTTTTCAGTATTTCCCCGTCGGGTTTCAGTTTTTGTCATCCGATTTTGTCCCCGTCAGTTAAGGTTTTCGGGTTGTTAATTTGTCCTCTCGTAGGTTTCTTGGTCATGTTTTGTACTCTGTATTTCCCTTCAGTAAGTTTCTGTTCAGTTATTTGTCATCCTCGGGTAACCAGGTTTCGCCCATGTTTGTCATCCTCTACAGTTCTGGTTTATGTCATCTCTTCGTACAGGTCTTTCAAGGTATTTGATTCGTCACGGTTTTGTCTCGTGTATTTTTCATCTTCATCAGGTTCTGGTTAAGTGTTTGTCCATTTCCAGTCATTTCTTCGTTATTTTTCATTTCATGGTTTCTTTCATGTTTTTCCCTTCATACAGGTTTTGATTATTGTCATCTCGTCTACAGGTTTTTTCGTCATTTTATTTTCTTGGTACGGGTTTTTAAATTGTATTTGTTCATCCTCGTCGTCAGGTTTTGTCTCCAGTTATTGTTCCTCGGTAATTCTTTCAGTGTATTTGTTTCTGTCAAGTATCAGTTTTGTTCGTCTAGTTTTGTCATCCCAGTCAGTTTTTGTGTATTCTTCATAGGTTCTCGTACTGTTTTGTCATCTGTAGTACGGTTTTGTCAACAGTGTATTTTGTCATCCTCGTCAAGGTTTCTGTGTCATTTATTTTCACCTGTCAGTACAGGTTTTTCGTGTTTTTCATCCTCGTCAGTCAGGTTTCGGGTTAGTGTATTGTCATCCTCGGTAATTTTGGTTTTTTTGTTCCCTCGTCGCAGGTTTCTGTACAGTTTTTCTCGCGTCGTTATTTTCTCCTCAGGTTTCTTTCATTTTTTCATCCCTTCGTCTGGTTTTGTCATCGGTATTTGGTCATCCTCGTCAGTAGGTTTTTTTTGTCTTTTCCGTCAGTACAGGTTTTTTCAGTTATTTTTTCCTCGTGTACGGTTTCTGTCTTGTTATTTTGTCATCCTCGTTTCAGGTTCACAGGTTTTTCACCCTGTGTACCTTCTGTCGTTTCGTTTTGTTTTTACCCGTCAGTACAGGTTTTTGTCATTTTTTCTCCTTTTCCAGTACAGGTTTTTCTCAGGTTTTTTTTGGGTCCCCTCCTCAGTAAGGTTTCTGTTCAGTGTTTTGTCATCCGTGTAAGGTTTTCTTTTCTATGGTTTTTGTCATTTCTATCAGGTTTCTGTCAGTGTTTTTGTCTCTTTCTGTCATCATTTTCGTTGTGTTTTGTCCCCTGTCAGTTTTTGTCTCATGTATTTTCCTCGTCAGTACGGTTTCTTCTCAGGTTAATTTTAGTATCCCCAGTACAGTTTTTCCATCTTTATTTGTCTCGTATACAGTTTCGTCATCAGGTATTTGTCATCCTCGTCGCAGGTTTGTTTCGCTGTATTTCATTTCTGTGTGGTTTTGTTCCCCATTTATTTTCATGTGTATTTGTCTTTTTGTCGGGTTTTTAGGTTTTGTCATCTTTTGTAATTTCTCGTCAGGTATTTTTCTCGTCAGTATTTTTGTCATCCGTTATCAGTTTCGTCTAGTGTTTTGTCACCCGTGTTTTCCTGTTTTTTTCCCTTCGTCATGGGTTTTTCTCCTCGTCATTTAATTTTCTTCCTTGTTGTCCCTTCGTCGACGGGTTGGTTATTTGTATCTGTCCAGTTTACAGGTTTTGTTATTTTTTTCCCCTTCAGTCGGTTTTTTTCATTTTCTCCGTCGGGTTTTTCTAGTGTATTGTATCCCTTCTGTACAGGTTGGTTATGTTTGTCCCCAGTACAGGTTCTGTATCAGTGTTTGGTTTCTCGTCATAGGGTTTCTGTCATCGTTATTGTCATCGTTGGTTTTTTCTTCGCCCGTTTTTTCGGTATTGGTAATTCACAGTTTGTTCATATTGTCATCCTGTTCGGTTTCGTTATTTTTATCCTCCAAAGGGTTTTGTCATCAGTGGTTTTGTCTCTGAGTTTTCTGTTAGGTTGTCAGTTTTTTTCTCGTTTTGTTTTCCTCGTCATACGGTTTCTTTTTGTATTGTCATCCTCTGTTGTTATTTGTCATCTCTTTTTTTCAGTCTCTTTTTGTTCCCCGTTTATTTGTCTATCGTCCATCAGTGTTTTGTCATTTGTCAGTCAGGTTTCTGTCATATGTTTTTCCCTCTGTCGTAAGGGTTTTGTCTCGTATTGTCATCCTTCAGTCCGGGTTTTTTTCTCTTGTTTTTCATCTTCAGTGGGTTTGCACCCTGTTTTTTCATTTCGTACAGGTTTTTTCATCTGTAGTAATTTCTGTCGTCAGTTTTGTCATCGTGTCATGTTTTCCTGTTATGGTTTTCCCCCATTTTTAAAATTTTCCCTCGTCAGGTTTTTTCTGCATAGGTTTTTGTTCTCAGGTTTTTGTCACTGTATTTTCTCCTCTGTATTTGTCATGGTCCCGTTTCTATCAGTTTTGTCTCGTTTGTTTCGTCATAGGTTTTGTCTCTGTAAGTTTCTCTCATTAATTTTCCCCGTCACGGTTTTTTCATATTGTTCCCATTTGGTTTCTTCTTTTTTCTTCCTAAGGTTCTGTCCAGGTTTTGTCATCTGATCGCCCACAGTTTTGTCTCGTCAGGATTTGTCTCCGAGAAGTTTTTTCATTATTGTCATCCTGTCGCAAGGTTTTCGTCTCGTGATTGTATCTGTCAGAATTTCCGTCGTCGGTTCGTCGTAATTTGTCATGCCCACGGGTTTTTCTTTGTGTATTTGTACCCGATAAAATGGTTTCTGTCGTCTTTTTGTAACCTTCAGAAAATTTTTTTTCTCGTGTATTTTCCTGTCAAAGGTTTCTTCGTCGTAGTTATTTGTCACCCGTGCAGTTTTCTCAGTGATTGATCCTGTCAGTCAGGTTTTATCTGATTTTTCCCCTCTCGTACAGGTTTCTGTCTTTGTCACCGGTTTTTGTCATTTTTTTCATTTAGGTCCCCTGTATATTTGTTGCATCTGTTATTTATTTCTTAAATGTAATTCGTCAAAGGTTTTGTCATCTGATGTACCCGGGTTTGTTTCTTCATATTTGTATTTGCATCTGTCAGTAGTTTCCTGTCGTCAGGTTTTTCATCCGTGTAGGTTTCTGTCATCGTGTATTTGTCTCTCGTCAGTAGGTTTCCTGTCAGTGGTTTTGTCATCCCGTAGTATTTCTGCATCAGGTTTTGCACTTCTGTCGTAGGTTTCTCCTAGGTTTTGTTCTGTCTGGAAGGTTTCTGTCGTCAATGTATTTGTCTTCGTTGTATTTTCTTATCCAGGTTTGGGTATCGTGATTTAGCCCTCATCAGAATTTGTCACCCTGTATTGGTTTTGTAAACAGGTTTGTCTCTGTAATTTTTGATTTTAATTTTCCCCTCGTTTATTGGTTCCTGTCAGTCATTTTTGTCTCTGTGTCATTTCTGTCTCAGGTTTTTCATTTATTGTCTCGGTCGTACAGGTTTTTTCCCCTTCATTTCGTCTAAGGTTTTGTTCATCTTTTTTGTTCCTCGTCAGAGGTTTCTGTCACAGTTTTTTGTCTCGTCTACATTTCTGCCAGTGTTTTTTCTCCTCGTCAGTAAGTTTCTGTCTCATGTTTGTCACTGTATCAGGTTTTGTTTGTATTTGTCTCCTCTCGAAATTTCTGTCATCATTTTTGGGGTTCATCTTCAGGTTTCTGTCTCCGTTTTGTCATTCGTCAGTACAGTTTCTGTCTCAGGTTTTTTCCTGTAGTACGGGTTTTTGTCTATGTATTTTCATCTTCGTATTAATTCTTCCCATGTTTTGTCATCCCGTCTTTAGGTTTCGTGTGTTTTTCCTCTCGTAAGGTTTCTGTCGTATGTTTTCCCCTCGACAGGTTTCTGTCTCTGGAAATTTTCTCCGTCATCAGGTTTTGTCAGGTATTTGTCTCCTGTCATTACGGTTTTCTTCAGTTTTTTTGGGTCCCCTGTAATTTTCTGTCATAGTGTATTTGTCATCTCGTGTAATTTCTGTCAGTTATTTCCTCGTCATCAGGTTTCTGTAAGTTTTTCATGTTTCATTTCGGTTCTTTTTGGTTATACATTTCGTCTCGTGGGGTTTTTCCCTTGTCACAGTTTTGTTGTTCCGTAACAGGTTTCTGTCGTCAGTGTTTTTGTCACCCTCTCAGTCAGGTTCTGTCTTGTTTTTTTCCCCCGCAGGTCAGGTTTCTGTCTTTGTTTTGTACCTCGTCAGTGGTTTTGTCTCAGTGTATTTGTTCTCTTACAGGTTCTGTTAAGTGTATTTGTCACTCGTAAGCGGTTTCGTAGTGTATTTGTTCCCCCTTTTTTCGGGTGTTCTGTCTCATTTTTCATGTTTCGTGTCAGGTTTTTTCTTATTTCTTGTCAGTTTCTTCACAGTTTTTTCTCGTAACTTTCCTCGTGTATTTTCTTCGTCAGTTTTCTTGATTTATTTCTCCGTCAGTCATTTCGTGGTCATGTATTTTCTCCTCCAGTACAGGTTTTGTCTTTTTTTTTGTTTTTCCATGGTTCCCCAGTGTATTGTCCCTCGTCAGAAAGGTTTCTGTCCTTTTATTTGTTCCTCGTCATTTTCGTATTGTATTTTTCTTCGTTTCGGAGGTTTTGTATTGTTCGTCGTAAGGTTTCGTCTTGTATTTGTATCTTCAGTCGGGTTTCAGCCCGTTTTTTTTTTCACCCCGACAGAATTTCTTCGTCAGTGTATTGTCATCCTGTTGAAGTTTTGGGGTCTGTATTGTCATCCTAAACCAGGTTTCTGTTTGTGTTGGCCCCGTTTTGTCGTGGTTTTTCCCTTTGACAGTTTCTGTATCAGTGTTTTTTTGTCAGGGTTTGTATGGTATTGTCATCTGTCAGGGTTTCTGTATCAGTGTTTGTCACTGATAGAGGTTTTGTGGGTATTTGCCCTTGGGGTTCGGTCCGGGGTTTTTTGGGGTTTTGGGGGTTTTGTCTGTCAGTTTTTCTTTATCATGGTTTTTTCACAGTGGTTTTGTCATCCTCGTCAGTACAGGTTTCTGTCTCAGTGATTTGTCACCTCGTCAGTACAGGTTTCTGTCATCAGTGTATTTGTCATCCTCGTCAGTACAGGTTTCTGTCATCAGTGTTTTTGTCATCCAGTCAGTACGGGTTTTCTGTCGTCAGTGTATTTGCATCCTCGTCATACAGGTTTCTGTCTCGTGTATTTGTCATCCTGTCAGTCAGGTTTCTGCCCATCAGTGTATTTGTCATCCTCGTCAGTCAGGTTTCTGCCATCAGTGTATTTGTCATCCTCGTCAGTAAAAGGTTTCGGTCATCAGTGTATTTGTCATCTTCGTCAGTACGGTTTCTGTCTAAGTGTTATTTGTCATCCTCGTCAGTACAGGTTTCTGTGTCGTGATTTGCATCTCGTCAGTACAGGTTTTGTGGTCATGTATTTGTCATCCTCGTCATTACGGGTTTTTCTGTCATCAGTGTATTTGTAAACCTCGCAGTACAGGTTTCTGTCATCAGTGTATTTGTCATCCTCGTTATACAGGTTTCTGTCTTCATGTATTTGTCATCATCGTCGTACAGGTTTCTGTCATCAGTGTATTTTGCATCCACGTCAGTACAGGTTTCTGTCGTCAGTGTATTTGTCACCCTCGTCAGTACAGGTTTCTGTCATCATTGTATTTGTATCCCGTCAGTACAGGTTTCTGTCATCAGTGTATTTGTCATCCTCGTTAGTACAGGTTTCTGTCTCAGTGTATTTGTCATCCTCGTCAGTACAGGTTTCTGTCACCCAGTGTTTATGTCATCCACGTCATTACAGGTTCTGTCGTCAGTGTATTTTGTCATCCTCGTCATACAGGTTTCTGTCATCAGTGTATTTGTCATCCTCGTCAGTACAGGTTTCTGTCATCAGTGTATTTGTCATCCTCGTCAGTACAGGTTTCTGTCATCAGTGTATTTGTCATCCTCGTCAGTACAGGTTTCTGTCATCAGTGTATTTGTCATCCTCGTCAGTACAGGTTTCTGTCATCAGTGTATTTTTCATCCTCGTCAGTACAGGTTTCTGTCATCAGTGTATTTGTCATCTTCGTCAGTACAGGTTTCTGTCATCAGTGTTATTTGTCATCCTCGTCAGTACAGGTTTCTGTCGTCAGTGTATTTGTCATCCCGTCAGAAACAGGTTTCTGTGTCAGTGTATTTGTCATCCTCGTAAATACAGGTTTTCTGTCATCATGTGTATTTGTCTCCTCGTCAGTACAGGTTTCTGTCTCAGTGTATTTGTCATCCTCGTCAGTACAGGTTTCTGTCATCAGTGTATTTGTCATCCTCATCAGTACAGGTTTCTGTCATCAGTGTTATTTGTCATCCTCATCAGTACAGGTTTCTGTCATCAGTGTATTTGTCATCCTCATCAGTACAGGTTTCTGTCATCAGTGTTATTTGTCATCCTCATCAGTACAGGTTTCTGTCGTCAGTGTATTTGTCATCCTCATCAGTACAGGTTTCTGTCATCAGTGTATTTGTCATCCTCATCAGTACAGGTTTCTGTCATCAGTGTATTTGTCATCCTCGTCAGTACAGGTTTCTGTCATCAGTGTATTTGTCATCCTCGTCAGTACAGGTTTCTGTCATCAGTGTATTTGTCATCCTCGTCAGTACAGGTTTCTGTCATCAGTGTATTTGTCATCCTCATCAGTACAGGTTTCTGTCATTAGTGTATTTGTCATCCTCATCAGCACAGGTTTCTGTCATCAGTGTTATTTGTCATCCTCATCAGTACAGGTTTCTGTCATCAGTGTTATTTGTCATCCTCATCAGTACAGGTTTCTGTCATCAGTGTATTTGTCATCCTCGTCAGTACAGGTTTCTGTCATCAGTGTATTTGTCATCCTCGTCAGTACAGGTTTCTGTCATCAGTGTATTTGTCATCCTCGTCAGTACAGGTTTCTGTCGTCAGTGTATTTGTCATCCTCGTCAGTACAGGTTTCTGTCATCAGTGTATTTGTCATCCTCGTCAGTACAGGTTTCTGTCATCCTCATCAGCACAGGTTTCTGTCATCAGTGTTATTTGTCATCCTCATCAGTACAGGTTTCTGTCGTCAGTGTATTTGTCATCCTCGTCAGTACAGGTTTCTGTCATCAGTGTATTTGTCATCCTCGTCAGTACAGGTTTCTGTCGTCAGTGTATTTGTCATCTCGTCAGTACGGGTTTTTCTGTCGTCAGTGTATTTGTCATCCTCGTCAGTACAGGTTTCTGTCGTCAGTGTATTTGTCATCCTCGTCAGTACAGGTTTCTGTCATCAGTGTATTTGTCATCCTCGTCAGTACAGGTTTCTGTCGTCAGTGTATTTGTCATCCTCGTCAGTACAGGTTTCTGTCATCAGTGTATTTGTCATCCTCGTCAGTACAGGTCTCTGTCGTCAGTGTATTTGTCATCCTCGTCAGTACAGGTTTCTGTCGTCAGTGTATTTGTCATCCTCGTCAGTACAGGTTTTTATCATCAGTGTATTTGTCATCCTCGTCAGTACAGGTTTCTGTCGTCAGTGTATTTGTCATCTTCGTCAGTACAGGTTTCTGTCGTCAGTGTATTTGTCATCTTCGTCAGTACAGGTTTCTGTCGTCAGTGTATTTGTCATCTTCGTCAGTACAGGTTTCTGTCGTCAGTGTATTTGTCATCTTCGTCAGTACAGGTTTCTGTCGTCAGTGTATTTGTCATCCTCGTCAGTACAGGTTTCTGTCGTCAGTGTATTTGTCATCTTCGTCAGTACAGGTTTCTGTCGTCAGTGTATTTTTTCATCTTCGTCAGTAAGGGTTTCTGTCGTCAGTGTATTTGTCATCCTCTCAGTACAGGTTTCTGTCGTCAGTGTATTTGTCATCCTCGTCAGTACAGGTTTCTGTCATCATGTATTTGTCATCCTCGTCAGACAGGTTTTTGTCGTGTATTTGTCATCCTGACCCAGCACAGGTTTCTGTCATCAGTGTAGTATTTGTCAATACCGATAAAGCTCCAGTTTTCTGTCATCAGTGTATTTGTCACCCCGTCAGAACAGGTTTCTGTCATCATGTATTTGTCACCTGATCAGCACAGGTTTTTCTGTCTCAGTGTATTTGTCATCCTGATCAGCACAGGTTTCTGTCGTCAGTGTATTTGTCATCCTGTCAGCACAGGTTTCTGTCGTCAGTGTATTTGTCATCCTGATCAACAAGGTTTCTGTCGTCAGTGTATTTGTCACCCGATCAGACAGGTTTCTGTCGTCAGTGTATTTGTCATCCTGATCAGCACAGGTTTCTGTCGTCAGTTTTATTTGTCATCCTGATCAGCACAGGTTTCTGTCGTCAGTTTTATTTGTCATCCTATAAACCAGTTTCTGTCGTCAGTGTATTTGTCATCCTGATCAGCACAGGTTCTGTCTCAGGTGTATTTGTCACCCTCGGATCACAGGTTTCTGTCGTCAGTGTATTTGTCACCCTGATCAGCACGGGTTCTGTCGTCAGTGTATTTGCATCCTGATCAGCACAGGTTTCTGTCATCAGTGTATTTGTCATCCTCGTCAGGACAGGTTTCTGTCATCAGTGTATTTGTCATCCTCGTCAGTACAGGTTTCTGTCGTCAGTGTATTTGTCATCCTCGTCAGTACAGGTTTCTGTCGTCAGTGTATTTGTCATCCTCGTCAGTACAGGTTTGTGTCATCAGTGTATTTGTCATCCTCGTCAGTACAGGTTTCTGTCATCAGTGTTATTTGTCATCCTCGTCATTACAGGTTTCTGTCATCAGTGTATTTGTCATCCTCGTCAGTACAGGTTTCTGTCATCAGTGTATTTGTCATCCTCGTTAGTACAGGTTTCTGTCATCAGTGTATTTGTCATCCTCGTCAGTACAGGTTTCTGTCATCAGTGTATTTGTCATCCACGTCAGTACAGGTTTCTGTCGTCAGTGTATTTGTCATCCTCGTCAGTACAGGTTTCTGTCATCAGTGTATTTGTCATCCTCGTCAGTACAGGTTTCTGTCATCATTTTTATTTGTCACCTCGTCAGTACAGGTTTTCTGTCTTTCAGTGTATTTGTCATCCTCGTCAGTACAGGTTTCTGTCATCAGTGTATTTGTCATCTTCGTCAGTACAGGTTTCTGTCATCAGTGTTATTTGTCATCCTCGTCAGTACAGGTTTCTGTGGTCAGTGTATTTGTCATCCTCGTCAGTACAGGTTTCTGTGGTCAGTGTATTTGTCATCCTCGTCAGTACAGGTTTCTGTGGTCAGTGTATTTGTCATCCTCGTCATTACAGGTTTCTGTCATCAGTGTATTTGTCATCCTCATCAGTACAGGTTTCTGTCATTAGTGTATTTGTCATCCTCATCAGCACAGGTTTCTGTCATCAGTGTTATTTGTCATCCTCATCAGTACAGGTTTCTGTCATCAGTGTTATTTGTCATCCTCATCAGTACAGGTTTCTGTCATCAGTGTATTTGTCATCCTCGTCAGTACAGGTTTCTGTCATCAGTGTAATTTTCATCCTCGTCAGTACAGGTTTCTGTCATCAGTGTATTTGTCATCCTCGTCAGTACAGGTTTCTGTCGTCAGTGTATTTGTCATCCTCGTCAGTACAGGTTTCTGTCATCAGTGTATTGTCATCCTCGTCAGTAAAAGGTTCTGTTCCATCAGCACAGGTTTCTGTCACGTGTATTTGTCATCCTCATCAGTACAGGTTTCTGTCGTCATGTATTTGTCATCCTCGTCAGTACGGGTTTTCTGTCATCAGTGTATTTGTCATCCTCGTCAGTACGGGTTTCTGTCGTCAGTGTATTTGTACCCTTTCGTCAGTACAGGTTTCTGTCGTCAGTGTTTTTTGTCATCCTCGTCAGTACAGGTTTCTGTCGTCAGTGTATTTGTCATCTCGTCAGTACAGGTTTCTGTCATCTAGTGATTTGTCATCCTCGTCAGTACAGGTTTCTGTCGTGAGTGTATTTGTCATCTTGTCATACAGGTTTCTGTCTCAGTGTATTTGTCACCCTCGTCGTACAGGTCTCTGTCGTCAGTGTATTTGTCATCCTCGTCAGTACGGGTTTCTGTCGTCAGTGAAATTTGTCATCCTCGTCAGTACAGGTTTTTATCTCAGTGTATTTTCATCCTCGTCAGTACAGGTTTCTGTCGTCAGTGTATTTGTCATCTTCGTCAGTACGGGTTTTTCTGTCGTCAGTGTATTTGTCATCTTCGTCAGTACAGGTTTCTGTCGTCAGTGTATTGTCATCTTGGGTCAGTACAGGTTTCTGTCTCAGTGTATTTGTCATCTTCGTCAGTACAGGTTTCTGTCGTCAGTTTTATTTTTTCATCCTCGTCAGTACAGGTTTCTGTCGTCAGGTATTTGTCATCTTCGTCAGTACAGGTTTCGTCGTCAGTGTATTTGTCATCTTCGTCAGTACAGGTTTCTGTCGTCAGTGTATTTGTCATCCTCGTCAGTCGGGTTTCTGTCGTCAGTGTATTTGTCATCCTAGTCAGTCAGGTTTCTGTCATCAGTGTATTTGTCATCCTCGTCAGTACAGGTTTTTATCGTCAGTGTATTTGTCATCCTGATCAGCACAGGTTTCTGTCATCAGTGTATTTGTCATCCTCGTCAGTACAGGTTTCTGTCATCAGTGTATTTGTCATCCTCGTCAGTACAGGTTTCTGTCATCAGTGTATTTGTCATCCTGATCAGCACAGGTTTCTGTCATCAGTGTATTTGTCATCCTGATCAGCACAGGTTTCTGTCGTCAGTGTATTTGTCATCCTGATCAGCACAGGTTTCTGTCGTCAGTGTATTTGTCATCCTGATCAGCACAGGTTTCTGTCGTCAGTGTATTTGTCATCCTGTCAGCACAGGTTTCTGTCTCAGTGTATTTGTCATCTCGATCAGCACGGGTTTTCTGTCGTCAGTGTATTTGTCATCCTGATCAGCACAGGTTTCTGTCGTCAGTGTATTTGTCATCCTGATCAGCACAGGTTTCTGTCGTCAGTGTATTTGTCATCCTGATCAGCACAGGTTTCTGTCGTCAGTGTATTTGTCATCCTGATCAGCACAGGTTTCTGTCGTCAGTGTATTTGTCATCCTGATCAGCACAGGTTTCTGTCATCAGTGTATTTGTCATCCTCGTCAGTACAGGTTTCTGTCATCAGTGTATTTGTCATCCTCGTCAGTACAGGTTTCTGTCGTCAGTGTATTTGTCATCCTCGTCAGTACAGGTTTCTGTCGTCAGTGTATTTGTCATCCTCGTCAGTACAGGTTTCTGTCATCAGTGTATTGTCATCCTCGTCAGTACGGGTTTTCTGTCTCAGTGTTATTTGTCATCCTCGTCATTACAGGTTTCTGTAAATCGTGTATTTGTCATCCTCGTCAGTACAGGTTTCTGTCATCAGTGTATTTGTCATCCTCGTTAGTACAGGTTTCTGTCATCAGTGTATTTGTCATCCTCGTCAGTACAGGTTTCTGTCATCAGTGTATTTGTCATCCACGTCAGTACAGGTTTCTGTCGTCAGTGTATTTGTCATCCTCGTCAGTACAGGTTTCTGTCATCAGTGTATTTGTCATCCTCGTCAGTACAGGTTTCTGTCATCAGTGTATTTGTCATCCTCGTTAGTACAGGTTTCTGTCATCAGTGTATTTGTCATCCTCGTCAGCACAGGTTTCTGTCATCAGTGTATTTGTCATCCTCGTCAGTACAGGTTTCTGTCATCAGTGTATTTGCCCATCCTCGTCAGTACAGGTTTCTGTCTCAGTGTATTTGTCATCCTTCGTCAGTACAGGTTTCTGTCATCAGTGTTATTTGTATCCTCGTCAGTACAGGTTTCTGTGGTCAGTGTATTTGTCATCCTCGTCATTTACAGGTTTCTGTGGTCAGTGTATTTGTCATCCCGTCAGTACAGTTTCTGTGGTCATGTATTTGTCATCCTCGTCAGTACAGGTTTCTGTCATCAGTGTTATTTGTCATCCTCGTCAGTACGGGTTTTCTGTGTCAGTGTATTTGTCATCCTCGTCAGTACAGGTTTCTGTCATCAGTGTATTTGTCATCCTCGTCAGTCAGGTTTCTGTCATCAGTGTATTTGTCACCCTCGTCAGTACAGGTTCTGTCATCAGTGTATTGTCATCCTCGTCAGTACAGGTTTCTGTCATCAGTGTATTTGTCATCCTCGTCAGTACAGGTTTCTGTCGTCAGTGTATTTGTCATCCTCGTCAGTACAGGTTTCTGTCGTCAGTGTATTTGTCATCCTCGTCAGTACAGGTTTCTGTCTTCAGTGTATTTGTCATCCTCGTCAGTACAGGTCTCTGTCATCAGTGTATTTGTCATCCTCGTCAGTACAGGTTTCTGTCATCAGTGTAGTTGTCATCCTCGTCAGTACAGGTTTCTGTCATCAGTGTATTTGTCATCCTCGTCAGTACAGGTTTCTGTCATCAGTGTATTTGTCATCCTCGTCAGTACAGTTTCTGTCATCATGTATTTGTCAATCCCGTCAGTACAGGTTTCTGTCGTCAGTGTATTTGTCATCCTCGTCAGTACAGGTTTCTGTCATCAGTGTATTTGTCATCCTCGTCAGTACAGGTTTCTGTCATCAGTGTATTTGTCATCCTCGTCAGTACAGGTTTCTGTCATCAGTGTATTTGTCATCCTCGTCAGTACAGGTTTCTGTCATCAGTGTATTTGTCATCTTCGTCAGTACAGGTTTCTGTCATCAGTGTTATTTGTCATCCTCGTCAGTACAGGTTTCTGTCGTCAGTGTATTTTTTCATCCTCGTCATTTCGGGTTTCTGTGGTCAGTGTATTTGTCATCCTCGTCATTACAGGTTTCTGTCATCAGTGTATTTGTCATCCTCGTCAGTACAGGGTTTCTGTCATCGGGTGTTTTTGTCATCCTCGTTAGTACAGGTTTCTGTCATCAGTGTATTTTTCATCCCGTCAGTACAGGTTTCTGTCATCAGTGTATTTGTCATCCACGTCAGTACGGGTTTTTCTGTCGTCAGTGTATTTGTCATCCTCGTCAGTACAGGTTTCTGTCATCAGTGTATTTTCATCCTCGTCGTACAGGTTCTGTCATCAGTGTATTTGTACCCTCGTTAAGTACAGGTTCTGTCATCAGTTTTATTTGTCATCCTCGTCAGTACAGTTTCGTCATCAGTGTATTTGTCATCCACGTCAGTACAGGTTTCTGTCGTCAGTGTATTTGTCATCCTCGTCAGTACAGGTTTCTGTCATCAGTGTATTTGTCATCCTCGTCAGTACAGGTTTCTGTCATCAGTGTATTTGTCATCCTCGTCAGTACAGGTTTCTGTCACAGTGTATTTGTCATCCCGTCAGTACAGGTTTCTGTCTCAGTGTATTTGGGTCATCCTCGTCATACGGGTTTCTGTCATCGGGTGTATTTTTCATCCTCGTCAGTACAGGTTTCTGTCATCAGTGTATTTGTCATCTTCGTCAGTACAGGTTTCTGTCATCAGTGTTATTTGTCATCCTCGTCAGTACAGGTTTCTGTCGTCAGTGTATTTGTCATCCTCGTCAGTACAGGTTTCTGTGGTCAGTGTATTTGTCATCCTCGTCATTACAGGTTTCTGTCATCAGTGTATTTGTCATCCTCGTCAGTACAGGTTTCTGTCATCAGTGTATTTGTCATCCTCGTCAGTACAGGTTTCTGTCATCAGTGTATTTGTCATCCTCGTCAGTACAGGTTTCTGTCGTCAGTGTATTTGTCACCCTCGTCAGTACGGGTTTTTCTGTCATCATGTTTTTTGTCATCCTCGTCAGTACAGGTTTCTGTCATCAGTGTATTTGTCATCCTCGTTAGTACAGGTTTCTGTCATCAGTGTATTTGTCATCCTCGTCAGTACAGTTCGGTCCATCATGTATTTGTCATCCACGTCAGTACAGGTTTCTGTCGTCAGTGTATTTGTCATCCTCGTCAGTACAGGTTTCTGTCATCAGTGTATTTGTCATCCTCGTCAGTACAGGTTTCTGTCATCAGTGTATTTGTCATCCTCGTCAGTACAGGTTTCTGTCATCAGTGTATTTGTCATCCTCGTCAGTACAGGTTTCTGTCATCAGTGTATTTGTCATCTTCGTCAGTACAGGTTTCTGTCATCAGTGTTATTTGTCATCCTCGTCAGTACAGGTTTCTGTGGTCAGTGTATTTGTCATCCTCGTCAGTACAGGTTTCTGTGGTCAGTGTATTTGTCATCCTCGTCAGTACAGGTTTCTGTCATCAGTGTATTTGTCATCCTCGTCAGTACAGGTTTCGTCGTCAGTGTATTTGTCACCCACGTCATACAGGTTTCTGTCATCAGTGTATTTGTCATCTCGTCAGTACAGGTTTTGTCATCAGTGTATTTGGTCATCCTCGTCAGTACAGGTTTCGTCATCAGTGTATTTCTCACTTCGTCGTTACGGGTTTTCTGTCTCAGTGTATTTGTCATCCTTCGTCATACATTTTTCTGTCATCAGTGTTATTTGCATCCTCGTCAGTACGGTTTCTGTCATCAGTGTATTTGTCATCCTCGTCATAAGGTTTCTGTGGTCAGTGTATTTGTCATCCTCGTCGTACAGGTTTCTGTCGTCAGTGTATTTGTCATCCTCGTCAGTACGGGTTTTCGTTTCTATCAGCAAGGTTCGTCATCGTGTTATTTGTCATCCTCATCAGTACAGGTTTCTGTCGTCAGTGTATTTGTCATCCTCGTCAGTACAGGTTTCTGTCATCAGTGTATTTGTCATCCTCGTCAGTACAGGTTTCTGTCGTCAGTGTATTTGTCATCCTCGTCAGTACAGGTTTCTGTCGTCAGTGTATTTGTCATCCTCGTCAGTACAGGTTTCTGTCGTCAGTGTATTTGTCATCCTCGTCAGTACAGGTTTCTGTCATCAGTGTATTTGTCATCCTCGTCAGTACAGGTTTCTGTCGTCAGTGTATTTGTCATCCTCGTCAGTACAGGTTTCTGTCGTCAGTGTATTTGTCACCTCGTCAGTACAGGTTTCTGTCGTCAGTGTATTTGTCACCCTCGTCGTACGGGTTTTCTGTCATCAGGTTTAGCATCCTCGCTAAGGTCCTGTCATCAGTGTATTTGTCATCCTCGTCAGTACAGGTTTCTGTCATCAGTGTATTTGTCATCCAGTCATTACGGGTTTCTGTAAATCAGTGTATTTGTCATCCTCGTCAGTACAGGTTTCTGTCATCAGTGTATTTGTCATCCTCGTTAGTACAGGTTTCTGTCATCAGTGTATTTGTCATCCTCGTCAGTACAGGTTTCTGTCGTCAGTGTATTTGTCATCCTCGTCAGTACAGGTTTCTGTCGTCAGTGTATTTGTCATCCTCGTCAGTACAGGTTTTTCGGGTCATAGTGTATTTTGTCATCCCTCGTCAGTACGGGTTTCTGTCATCAGTGTATTTGTCATCCTCGTCAGTACAGGTTTCTGTAATCAGTGTATTTGTCATCCTCGTCAGTACAGGTTTCTGTAATCAGTGTATTTGTCATCCTCGTCAGTACAGGTTTCTGTCATCAGTGTATTTGTCATCTTCGTCAGTACAGGTTTCTGTCATCAGTGTTATTTGTCATCCTCGTCAGTACAGGTTTCTGTGGTCAGTGTATTTGTCATCCTCGTCAGTACAGGTTTCTGTGGTCGGATTTGTCACCCTCGTCGTACAGTTTCTGCCATCAGGAATTTGTCATCCGTTGACGGGGTTTCTTCATCAGGTATTTTTTCATCCTCGTCATACAGGTTTCTGTCCGTCGTGTATTTGTCTCCCCGCGTACGGTTTCTGTCGTCCGTGTATTTTGTTCTCATCCGTCAGTACGGGTTTCTGTCTGGGTTTTTTGTCATCCTCGTCAGTACAGGTTCTGTCATCAGTGTATTTGTCATCTGTCAGTCCAGGTTTCCCTGTCTCAGTGTATTTGTTCCTGTAAAGTACAGGTTTCTGTCATCAGTGTATTTGTCATCTTCGTCAGTACAGGTTTCTGTCATCAGTGTTATTTGTCATCCTCGTCAGTACAGGTTTCTGTGGTCAGTGTATTTGTCATCCTCGTCAGTACAGGTTTCTGTGGTCAGTGTATTTGTCATCCTCGTCAGTACAGGTTTCTGTCATCAGTGTATTTGTCATCCTCGTCAGTACAGGTTTCTGTCGTCAGTGTATTTGTCATCCTCGTCAGTACAGGTTTCTGTCATCAGTGTATTTGTCATCCTTTCGTCAGTACAGGTTTCTGTAAATCAGTGTATTTGTCATCCTCGTCAGTACAGGTTTCTGTATCAGTGTATTTGTCATCTTCGTCAGTACGGTTTCTGTCATCATGTATTTGTCATCTTCGTCAGAAACAGGTTTCTGTCATCAGTGTTATTTGTCATCCTCGTCAGTACAGGTTCTGTGGTCAGTGTATTTTGTCATCCTCGTCAGTACGGGTTTCTGTGGTCAGTGTATTTGTCATCCTCGTCAGTACGGGTTTTTCTGCGTCAGTGTATTTGTCATCCTCGTCAGTACAGGTTTTCTGTCGTCAGTGTATTTGCATCCTCGTCAGTACAGGTTTTGTCATCCTCATCAGCACAGGTTTCGTCATCAGTGTATTTGTCATCCTCGTCAGTACAGGTTTCTGTCATCATGTATTTGTCATCCTCGTCAGTACAGGTTTCTGTCGTCAGTGTATTTTTTCACCCTTTCGTCAGTACAGGTTTCTGTCGTCAGTGTATTTGTCATCCTCGTCAGTACAGGTTTCTGTCGTCAGTGTATTTGTCATCCTCGTCAGTACAGGTTTCTGTCATCAGTGTATTTGTCATCCTCGTCAGTACAGGTTTCTGTCGTCAGTGTATTTGTCATCCTCGTCAGTACAGGTCTCTGTCATCAGTGTATTTGTCATCCTCGTCAGTACAGGTTTCTGTCATCAGTGTATTTGTCATCCTCGTCAGTACAGGTTTCTGTCATCAGTGTATTTGTCATCCTCGTCAGTACAGGTTTCTGTCGTCAGTGTTATTTGTCATCCTCGTCAGTACAGGTTTCTTTCATCAGTGTATTTGTCATCCTCGTCAGTACAGGTTTCTGTCATCAGTGTTATTTGTCATCCTCGTCAGTATAGGTTTCTGTCATCAGTGTTATTTGTCATCCTCGTCAGTACAGGTTTCTGTCATCAGTGTTATTTGTCATCCTCGTCAGTACAGGTTTCTGTCATCAGTGTATTTGTCATCCTCGTCAGTACAGGTTTCTGTCATCAGTGTATTTGTCATCCTCGTCAGTACAGGTTTCTGTCGTCAGTGTATTTGTCATCCTCGTCAGTACAGGTTTCTGTCGTCAGTGTATTTGTCATCCTCGTCAGTACAGGTTTCTGTCATCAGTGTATTTGTCATCCTCGTCAGTACAGGTTTCTGTCATCAGTGTATTTGTCATCCTCGTCAGTACAGGTTTCTGTCGTCAGTGTATTTGTCATCCTCGTCAGTACAGGTTTCTGTCATCAGTGTATTTGTCATCCTCGTCAGTACAGGTTTCTGTCGTCAGTGTATTTGTCATCCTCGTCAGTACAGGTTTCTGTCGTCAGTGTATTTGTCATCCTCGTCAGTACAGGTTTCTGTCGTCAGTGTATTTGTCATCCTCGTCAGTACAGGTTTCTGTCGTCAGTGTATTTGTCATCCTCGTCAGTACAGGTTTCTGTCATCAGTGTATTTGTCATCCTCGTCAGTACAGGTTTTTATCATCAGTGTATTTGTCATCCTGATCAGCACAGGTTTCTGTCATCAGTGTATTTGTCATCCTCGTCAGTACAGGTTTCTGTCATCAGTGTATTTGTCATCCTCGTCAGTACAGGTTTCTGTCATCAGTGTATTTGTCATCATGATCAGCACAGGTTTCTGTCGTCAGTGTATTTGTCATCCTGATCAGCACAGGTTTCTGTCGTCAGTGTATTTGTCATCCTGATCAGCACAGGTTTCTGTCGTCAGTGTATTTGTCATCCTGATCAGCACAGGTTTCTGTCGTCAGTGTATTTGTCATCCTGATCAGCACAGGTTTCTGTCGTCAGTGTATTTGTCATCCTGATCAGCACAGGTTTCTGTCGTCAGTGTATTTGTCATCCTGATCAGCACAGGTTTCTGTCGTCAGTGTATTTGTCATCCTGATCAGCACATTTTTCTGTCGTCAGTGTATTTGTCATCCTGATCAGCACAGGTTTCTGTCGTCAGTGTATTTGTCATCCTGATCAGCACAGGTTTCTGTCGTCAGTGTATTTGTCATCCTGATCAGCACAGGTTTCTGTCGTCAGTGTATTTGTCATCCTGATCAGCACAGGTTTCTGTCATCAGTGTATTTGTCATCCTCGTCAGTACAGGTTTCTGTCATCAGTGTATTTGTCATCCTCGTCAGTACAGGTTTCTGTGGTCAGTGTATTTGTCATCCTCGTCAGTACAGGTTTCTGTCATCAGTGTTATTTGTCATCCTCGTCAGTACAGGTTTCTGTCATCAGTGTTATTTGTCATCCTCGTCAGTACAGGTTTCTGTCATCAGTGTATTTGTCATCCTCGTCAGTACAGGTTTCTGTCATCAGTGTATTTGTCATCCTCGTTAGTACAGGTTTCTGTCATCAGTGTATTTGTCATCCTCGTCAGTACAGGTTTCTGTCGTCAGTGTATTTGTCATCCACGTCAGTACAGGTTTCTGTCGTCAGTGTATTTGTCATCCTCGTCAGTACAGGTTTCTGTCATCAGTGTATTTGTCATCCTCGTCAGTACAGGTTTCTGTCATCAGTGTGATCAGCACATTTTTCTGTCGTCAGTGTATTTGTCATCCGACACAAGTTTTCTGTCGTCAGTGTATTGTCATCCTGATAGCACAGTTTCTGTCGTCAGTGTATTTGTCACCGATCCACAGGTTTCGTCGTCATGTATTTGCTCTGATCAGCACGTTTCTCATCAGTGTATTTGCTCTCGTCATACAGTTCTGTCGTCAGTGTATTTGTCATCCGTTCAGACAGGTTTCTGTCGTCAGTGTATTTGTCACACTCGTCAGTACAGGTTCTGTCGTCAGTGTATTTGTATCCTCGTCTAAGTCTGTCATCAGTGTATTTGTCATCCTCGTCAAGTAAGGTTTCTGTCATCGTGTATTTGTCATCCTCGTCAGTACAGGTTCTCTGCTCAGTGTATTTGTCATCCTCGTCAGTACGTTCTGTCATCAGTGTATTTGTCATCCTCGTCAGTACAGGTTCTGTCATCAGTGATTTGCATCCTCGTCAGTAACAGTTTCTGTCATCAGTGTATTTTCATCCACGTAACAGGTTTCTGTCGTCAGTGTTTTGTCATCCCGTCAGTACAGTTTCTGTCATCAGTGTATTTGTCATCCTGTCAGTAACAGGTTTCTGTCATCGTGTATTTGTCATCTTCGTCAGTACTGGTTTCTGTCATCAGTGTTATTTGCATCCTCGTCAGTACAGTTTCTGTGTCATGTATTGTCATCTCGTCAGTACAGTTCTGTCGTCAGTGTATTTGTCATCTCGTCAGAACAGGTTTCTGTCGTCATGTTATTTGTCATCCTCGCATACAGGTTTCTGTCGTCAGTGTATTTGTCATCCTTCATAACAGGTATTCTGTCCGTCATGATTTGTCATCCTCGTCATCAGGTTTCTGTCATCAGTGTAATTTGTCATCCTCGTCAGTACGGTTCCATGTCACAGTGTATTTGTCCACCTCGTCAGTACAGGTTTCTGTCATCAGTGTATTTGTCCACCTGTCAGTACAGGTTCTGTCATCATGATTTGTCATCCTGCATAAGGTTTCTGTCATCAGTGTATTTGTCATCTTCGTCAGTACAGGTTTCTGTCATCAGTGTTATTTGTCATCCTCGTCAGTACAGGTTTCTGTGGTCAGTGTATTTGTCATCCTCGTCAGTACAGGTTTCTGTGGTCAGTGTATTTGTCATCCTCGTCAGTACAGGTTTCTGTGGTCAGTGTTATTTGTCATCCTCGTCAGTACAGGTTTCTGTGGTCAGTGTATTTGTCATCCTCGTCAGTACAGGTTTCTGTCGTCAGTGTATTTGTCATCTTCGTCAGTACAGGTTTCTGTCGTCAGTGTATTTGTCATCCTCGTCAGTACAGGTTTCTGTCGTCAGTGTATTTGTCATCTTCGTCAGTACAGGTTTCTGTCATCAGTGTATTTGTCATCCTCGTCAGTACAGGTTTCTGTCGTCAGTGTATTTGTCATCTTCGTCAGTACAGGTTTCTGTCGTCAGTGTATTTGTCATCCTCGTCAGTACAGGTTTCTGTCGTCAGTGTATTTGTCATCCTCGTCAGTACAGGTTTCTGTCATCAGTGTATTTGTCATCCTCGTCAGTACAGGTTTCTATCATCAGTGTATTTGTCATCCTGATCAGCACAGGTTTCTGTCGTCAGTGTATTTGTCATCCTCGTCAGTACAGGTTTCTGTCGTCAGTGTATTTGTCATCCTCGTCAGTACAGGTTTCTGTCATCAGTGTATTTGTCATCCTCGTCAGTACAGGTTTTTATCGTCAGTGTATTTGTCATCCTGATCAGCACAGGTTTCTGTCATCAGTGTATTTGTCATCCTGATCACACTTTCTGTCGTCAGGTTTTCATCCTGATCACAAGGTTGCGTCATGTATTGTCATCCTGATCAGCACAGGTTTCTGTCGTCAGTGTATTTGTCATCCTGATCAGCACAGGTTTCTGTCATCAGTGTATTTGTCATCCTCATCAGTACAGGTTTCTGTCATCAGTGTATTTATCATCCTCATCAGTACAGGTTTCTGTCATCAGTGTATTTGTCATCCTGATCAGTGGCTTTCTGTCATCAGTGTATTTGTCATCCTGATCAGTACAGGTTTCTGTCATCAGTGTATTTGTCATCCTGATCAGTACAGGTTTCTGTCATCAGTGTATTTGTCCTTTTCCTGTCTGTTTTTCGCCATCTTGATCAGTGTGGCTTTCTGTCATCATCATTGTTGTTGTCATCCTCCTCCTGTGAGTATTAGGCAGACGAATGACATGATTTTTTGTCGACAGTTTGGAAACTTTCTGGTTGGTAATGAGTGTTGTTTCTTGTATTCCAGTGTCACCATGGTCTTGCCAAAATGAAGCATTGCGACAAATGTTCAAGGTGAGAGAGAGAGAGAGAGAGAGAGAGAGAGAGAGAGAGAGAGAGAGAGAGAGAGAGAGAGAGATTTAATCACAAAAAGGCTGTTGGCCCATATGTGAAAGGGGTTACTGAACTACTTACATTTTTAATGAGTTGTTGCTGTAGTTGGTTTAAAAAAAAAAAGTAATTTCTGACGAGAATCGCCAGTAGTTACCAGACCTGTGACTTAGAATATCAAAAGATCTCTTATTTTAAAAGCTTCACCCAAACATAGAGCAGGGCTGTGTGCCAGCCAGGATAACTTGTTTGTGGCCAAGAGTCAACAGTCCCTCAACTAATCAGGCTGTGCTGTCTACTAGTCCATGTCTTACTGGGATGTAGTGTAGCCTGACACTGGACAACACAAAGCAAAATGCAAGTCATCCTCCATTGATTGCTTACGTCATGGGCATAGCATTTTAAACAAATCATTTATGCATTTCTCTCTGTATCTAAATTTATTCATATTAATATTTGATACACCAAGTCTAAATTTAACCATGATTCTTTTTAATTGTACGTCCATATCAAGCTTCAAATAGGGTTTGACATCACATGAATTTAAAAGTGATATATTTATTTGATGTCTTTCATTGCTTTTTACATGATCACTCCATTGCTGCCATTGACATTCACTTCTCTTCTCTGCATTCCCATATTGGGTGGAATGCACAATGGCTGGTCTTTCCTGTGCTTGAAACTGTGCAGGAGGTCTGCCTGCTGCCCACAAACGACACACTCCAACTTCAGAGTAGCTCATTATTGTACAGGCTGCATGCTGAGTATGTTCATGTTTCCATAACCCACCACATGCTGATTACGTGATCTTTAACGTGCATATTTTGGTCGTCTTTATGTGTAAATATCCACGAAGGAAATTTAAGGTACTGGCAGGTCGCACTTTAAGTTGACCTGCAAGATCACAAAAATGCCCACCCTTAATTCACCAGAGGCTGCTGCCAAGATTCTAGCCCAAGACTCCAACCCATGGATCCACAGGACTGAAGTCAAACAGTCTTAATCACAGCCTGTCAATCTTTGCCTAACAACACGAATCAGCTGTTCACACTTCCCCACACCTTGATTCAGCCAAACAAATCCCAAACCAAATTTACAGAAACAGGCTGTACCTATTTGTGTCACACAGTTACTTTTCCCTCTGCCAGCTTATTTTTTGGGGGGTTAAGACCTAAAAGGTAGCCTGGTTTCATCCATATTCCAGCATCTAATTACCTTACAGCAGAAAGTTAATGATCACTATCAAGAAGATTATTAGGGGGGTGTCTATCTAAACCTACAAACTGGTGTTTTTTTTTGGGGGGGGGGGGGGGTAGGATTTGTTTTTTTTGGAGAAAAGTTAGTTTTTACGTAATTTTATCATCTTTGACGTCATTCTTATCATGTTGACGTCATTTTCGGCCATAAATAATGTATGGCATGACTTAAAGGATGACTGTTATTTTGCAGGCATCGGAACGCCGTCCGCGACACCGGTTCTTTCCTCGAGGTCGCTTCCTTCCCAAGTGTACAAAAACGTGATGACGGCTGTTCAAGACGTTTTGACGGGGTGTTGTGAAAGCAGTCAATGGTTCTGCTGCTTGCCCTCTGTGTGCAAATTTGCAGCCTATCCCAGACCATGTGAGATTCCTGGATCCCAGTGATGGTGATCTCCCGTCCCTTTTCCCCACAATCTTCTTCCCCTTGTGTGACATCTGTTTGACTTTTAAGGAAATGAACCTTTGAATTTTAAGGAAACAATCTTTACAATCCTTTGAATTGTGAGGAAAGAAGCCTTTGAACTGTGAGGAAAGAAGCCTTTGAACTGTGAGGAAACAAGCCTTTGAATTGTGAGGAAACAAACCTTTGAATTGTGAGAAAACAAGCCTTTGAATTGTGAGGAAACACACCTTTGAAATGTGTAGAAACAAGTCTTTGAACTGTGAGAAAACAAGCCTTTGACCTGTGAGGAAACAAGCCTTTATTTTTTAAAATTTATTCTTTTATATCGAGGATAATGGAATAAGCACTCATGTGCTTTTTTGATCCAGTCCCCGTGTGTAAATTTTGTCATCTGTTCCCACCGGCACACAATGGCCTACTCTTTCGACAAGCAGAACAGGATTTAACGCGTGTGCAAGATGTTCTGCATACGTTTGCACACGGGACCTCGGTTTATAGTCTCATCCGAAGGACTTTGAGAACTTCGAGAAAACAAGCCTTTGGACTGTGAGAAAACAAGCCTTTGAACTGTGAGAAAACAAGCCTTTGAACTGTGAGAAAACAAGCCTTTGAACTGTGAGGAAACATAATTATGAGCAAAAAGACGTTGTGCTACCGTTAAGCACCAGATAAGTCGGGCCTAGCACATCTGACTTTGGCATGGGAGAGAATAGTTATCTCAAGTCTTTCTGGACAAAAAGAAAAGGAGAATGGATCAAGAAGGCAGAAAATAGACAAGAAGGTGACAGGAAGAAAAGAAACAAGGCAGAAACAAAGAGAGGGATAAAAAAGTGAAAATTCCTTGCGCAGAATTTCGCGGTGGGGATGCTATTTTATACTGACAGGACCCCGGCATTCCCACAGGGAAAGAGAGGTGTGAACCCATGCCCTCATCAGCCACTGTCAGGTCATGAAAGCAAGGTTCAATCACCAGTTTATCCAACCCCCTCCCTCTCTCTTCTTTTCGCATAGGGGGCATCTTCCAAAGACGAAGAAAGAAACAAGAAAGTTGACACAATGGGGTAACTGCCATGCTTTAAGTTGGTGTTGTTCATTTGAAGGGGAAAAAAAGGCTTAATGATAATGCAAATTCAACTTTTTTAAATTTTAAAACCTGGTATTTGGCTGTTACTGCTCTGTTTCGGAGTAATTGAGTATGTACCTATGCAAACCCTTCTGTTTCGGAGTAATTGAGTATGTACCTATGCAAACCCTTCTGCTGGAGTGTTGTATGGAAGTTTGTGACATCACTAAACATATCTTTTGTTTCTGGAAGAGTTACAAATGTACTTTCTACTGTCTGTATGTGTGTTAAGTTTTTTACAAGTACACACTGAAATAATGATAGTCGTTTGTGCTATCGTTTTAGGGTATTTTGGGGGTGGGGTGGTGGATTTAGGAAATGTTATTCATGAAGAAATATTGGCGACTCAGATCGACTACTTTGCATTTTAGTTGTGTGTTACAATGTTTGTTTTTGTTGATAACATTAACATGTTAATGATTCATTTATGTGTTGTGTTTACTTTTTCAATCCCCGAAATAACTTGTGGATTTTGTTGCAGTTATGTCCACTTAAAATAGAACCTTGCCTAGAATTTACCTTTCGAATGTTTAACCCCCCCCAAAAAAAAAAAAAAAGAAAAAAAAAAAGAAAGAAAGTATAATGCACTGATAATCTTTTGAATCCAAAATGTGAAGATGAGCATTTTCAGTGACAACTATATCCTTCCTGTGTGCTTGTATCCAATCATCCATCATCAGATACTGACCTGCTCTAGTTCATAGTATGTAATGTGATGCATATATTATGCATTGCTTGGGTTGAGGATCATTCAAGATCTTGAAAATAAGAACAATTCTATATGTGAAAAACATGTTTGCTTCTTGCAAAAATGTTGAACATTATACACACGGCAGATCCTCTGCATATCCCATGCTTGTGTGCGGTGAAAATCAACATGTGCGCATGCTATGCATGTGTGTGTGTGTGTGTGTGTTTGAGACCTGTTGGCATCACTGAGTTTGGCATTAGCTGCCGCACCCAATGACAATGACATGATCCTCCTTCCTTCCTTCTCCATGTGCTCCTCCGGTCTAGGCTGTACTGCCCTGCTGCTGACTTCATGGATTCTCATGGCACAGGATTCGGTGATGCTGCCAATGAGAGAGGCTGGTGCTTGCCTTTTTTCTTTTTCCCTTTGGTCTGGATTGAAAGACAGTCTTCATGATGCCCATATCTTGGATTTGTAGCACATGACCTGCACATATTAGTTTCCTTTCATTTATTAAAGTAAGAAGTTTTCTTATTGTTCCCAGTTCATGTCATACGCTTTCAAGTGTTCTTTTATTGTCCAACTGACCCTGAGTAGCCTTGTAACAAACCACATCTCAGCTGTCAGTTCTTTCTTCATCGTCTTTTGTTTGTGTCCAGGATCCACAGCTATAAGGCATGATAAGCCACATTAGAGTAGAGTATGTTCTTTCCAGCCAGAAGGCCCATAGAGCCGCAGCTTATCCCGGTTTCTGTAGCGTTAAGAGAACTGATGGTTTTTCACCACCCCTGTGACAGGACGCTAGTCTGTCGCCAGATACTTCCCCAGCAGAGCTGGTACCCACTTGTACACCTGGGTGGAGTGAGGAAAATAGGAGTAAAGTGTCTTTCCCAAGGACACAACACCGAGCCGAGCGGGGATCGAACCCGCGACCTCTGGATCACGAGTTGACCGCCTAAACCACTCTACCACGGTGCCTCCTAAGCCACATTAAGCATTTCATTATTTTCATTTTCAGCTGGTAACCAATGCTGCAATCTATCCTGATGTTTATTTGGATCACTCTATTTTTCAGCCATGCCTGTTCTTGTCTTTATGTCCTTGGTACAGGATCCGTCATTTGTTTTGACGGTGCCGAGATATTGGAAGTCTTTGACGTTTTGTCGAGGATTTTTGTCCATCTTTACTTCATGCTCTGTGTGGCAGCTGGTTCTGGCAACATGCAGCACTTTGGTCATTTTGGCACTGAGCTTGAGACAGACTCTTCTTCCCTGTTGAGTCTGCTCTGTGTAATACTGTTAAGTACAAAACACTTCATGTGCGAATGAATGTTTTCTTAACGTGAGAATTAATGTTTTCTTAAAGTGAGAATTAATGTTTTCTTTCCCCAGCAAACACACACACATACACACATCAGTGCTGACTCCACTCCCCAGAAAGCCCTTCAGTGAGACTATAAACCGAAGTCCAATGTGTGAATGCACATAGAATTTGCATGCAAGTTAAAACCTGTTCAGCCTTTTGGAAGAGTAGGTCATTGTATGCTGTGGGAATGGATGACAAAATTTACAAAAAGTGCATGCACACAGGGACTGAATGTAAAAAGGCACATGAGTGCTTATTCATTACCCTTGAAAGATAAGAACTTTGATGAAATCACACAAATAAAGCACATGCTCATGAACAGATACACACACACACACACACTCTCTCTCAACAAAAATGACATTACATATCAATGATGCTCAAAAACCAAACACAGGAATGATTTATCATCATATATTTTTTCCTCCTCACATACATATAATTACAACTAAAAGTAAAAAAGAAAAGTCTGTCAGTCTTTTTAAAAGTAAAGAATATGTGTGTAGTGTAGTGTTTGCGTAGTGTAGTGTAGTATGGTGTAGTGCACAGTAATGCGCTGTGTGTAGTGCGATGCAGTGTGTGTATATGCATGGTGTGCGTGCATGCATGTTTGTGTGTATGTGAGTGTGCACATGTGTGTGTTAAATCTAGATTTCTCATATTAGATAAAATTGAAAACATCTCCCTACAAATTTGGAGCATTTCTGGAATCACAGTCACACATTCCAGAGTGGCACACACCACTCACACAATCATACCTTTGTACACAGACATTCTTTTCAGCAAAGACTTCTCTCTTCCTCTATCCCTTTAAAACAGAGACACTGGCATGCATACTCTCACCATGACAGACAAGCAAGTGCATTCTGATACACTTCTCTCTCTTCTTATTGAAAATTCTATTTTTTTCAAATAAACACAAGAAATCATGATGAAAGTTCAAGACTTTCTGTCCAATACGTCAAACATGAAAACCTATGTCAATGCTCATTTTTAATACCCCATCATTACTCCCCCCCCCCCCCCCCAACAAAACACTGATGTTGATGGGCCTCCAGACTTGCTGTGTGAGCGATGGAGGAAGAAGACTGATGCTGATGAATGGTTATCAAATGGTCACTCACACACATCCACACTTAAGTATCAAACTCTGTCAAATGCCTTGTCTGGATTGTTAGACTTTCACGCATGATGAACGGGAGCTGACGCAAGCTTCATTCCCACAATGCATATCCTACACTGGCTCAGACTTCAAGTTCACACATTTTCACACAGACCCATCGTGCTCGCTTTATGCACCAGCTTACAGGCTATCAAATTCTCGTCGACTTCTTACACACATTTCTGCGCACACAAACCACTGCAAACTCGCATCTTTGCACGTGTACACAAACTTCCCCCACACACACACGTTCGCACACAGACTGTCAGCCCCTGCCCGACACAGTGAAGTCCTGATTCAGCCCCTCTCTTCACACACCAGTCCACTCTCAGCTGCCAGTTTCCACCCCCCCCCCCACACCCCAGTCTCCCCCCCGCCTTTACTTGTAGGGGCCGGAGCTGTTGATGATGCTGTAGGGGGCCTTCTTTGTCAGTGTGCCCACGGCGGAGATGACGGTGGCGCGCGTGCCAGTGGCGGTGGTGGTGAGGTTGGCCATGGTGGAGCCGCTGCTGCTGCTGTTGCCGCTGCCGCCGCGATGCATCTGGGGCAGGCCTGCGGGCAGGGCGTCCCACTTGCTCTTGCGCTTCTTCTCGTCTGCATAAAACCCCCATACACAGTTGGCTTTTTCACCAACAGACAGTGAGGTGAGAATGACAATGCGGTAAGTTAGTAGGGTAGACAGAAGGTACATTTTCAGTAAGAAAGAGGAGATTTTTTTTTTTTTTGGGAGACAGAAAAATGTTTGGCAAAATGTGTGTGTGTGTGTGTTAGCAAGAGAGAGAGAGAGAGAGAGAGAATGTGTGTCAACAATTATGAATGTGCATCATGTGTCTATAACAATGAGATGCATGTCTCAATAGGTTGATGGCATATGTCATGCACTTACCAGATTTCTGAAATGTGAATTCACTTACACCACAAAACATGAATGCACTTACAGATTTTTGAAATGTGAATGCCCTTACCCCCTAAAATGTAAGTGCACTTATTAGATTTTTGAAATGTGAATGCCCTTACCCCCTAAAATGTAAGTGCACTTATTAGATTTTTGAAATGTGAATGCCCTTACCCCCTAAAATGTAAGTGCACTTATTAGATTTTTGAAATGTGAATGCGCTTACACCCTAACTTCAAACAAACATCATACGGAAGGAACTTGACAACAAAGACACAACCTAAAGAAGACAGCTACAGGAGAGCAATGGCTCATTTACAGCTGCCCCCCCCACTACATAGCAATGGCTCATTTAAAGCTGCCTCCCATAACAATGGCTCATTTAAAGCTGCCTCCCACCAGGAAATGTTACCATGCATCAAAATAATTTGTACCAAAAAACCCAAATCCCACTTGGATGTACGGAATGCCACAGCATTTGCCTGCCTTTTCGCTTCTTTGTACCCACTGGGGTTGCTGCTCATTTTCTGGGGCATTTTTTATATTTCAGAGAAGTGGAAGGTTCCTTTTCTACCGTATGTGAGTGACTGCCTGCTTGTCGCATATGCCAGGCAGTGTTCTCAGAGGTCATAAAGCTGGCTGGAGGTCTGGTGGTCCCCAGGAACACAGCGAGGTAATCTGTTATAATTCATGATTCTGTCACTGGCTTCTCTCATGAAAGCCTGCTGGGGGCACCAGTGCACGTCACCATTATTGACTTCAGAAGAAGACTCAACAATCAGGCAGGACTTAGTTAATCAACTGCAAGGGGAGCCTGTCCAAACTTGTCTGCACTGTTCAGAGTGAAGCGGGACTTGTTTCACAGGCTGGCTCACCAGACTGGCGGCAGCAACTCCATATTGAACTTGATGACTGGTGATTGCCTGAAAACATTTTGTGTGGGGAAAGATACTGCAGGACAATGGACTGTTCGTACACATACTTTGCATGTGTGTGTGTGTGTGTTTGCGTGTGTGCTTGATTTTTGTACACTCACCTGTTCCTGAACCAGGTCTGTCTGAAGAGGGAGCTGACTTCTTGGTTCCAGAGACAAACTCAATCTGCACATACAGCACCACAATTACATCATTACAACCCCCCAACTACTCTAAGACGAGATGCTAGCTGAAGATCAATAGTAAAGCACAGTGACCTATCACGAGCGAACAATTCAGGAACACACAGCCGTTCATGATGTGCTTCAATAACATCGTCAAGGAGACCAAACGGAGACATCTGTTACCTGCTGTCACTACACACTTTACAGTCTTGCTTTCCGCCACAACCACCATCGTTCCTATGGACATGACAACATAACAGCACCACACAGAGGAGCACAACCACACTTACCAGTGCATAACCCTGAATAATAAACTTGTCCTTACCTTCGTTTTTCTCTCTTTTTCTCGTCTTTCCATGTCTTTCTTTTGTGCCTTGTCTGCAAAAGAGTATCAGTATTTTTTTAAATAAAAAAGAGAAATGAAAACAATAACTAATCAAACCTACACATATTCACACATAAAAAGCAAGTGTTAATCTATGGGACAAGCCCATCCTGGTTTGAGAGCTACATGATTTTGCAGTTACTGACAACAACCAACATGTCTGTCACTTTCTTTCTCAGGTCTACATTTCTGCTTGTTGTTTAAATCACATCTACACACTGTGATTTCAAACCAGCTTTCAAATCAAAGATAGTACCGATACCATATCATATAATAAACGAAACACTTCAAAGCATAAGAACACAGAGTACAATTGGGGATCAACTCTTCACTTTCAAAGTATCAGGTCAAAAGTAGACGAATGATAAAGGCGCTTATGGATCTACTTTCATTTTGTGACGTTCATGGTTCATCCCCTGTACATTCTGAACAAAAACCAAAACACCCCCACTTTTTATGTACTTGGTCACAATCTGTATGAAAACAGTTCAAATCATCCCGTTTTTATGCAGATTATAAGATAAAACCAGCAAATATCAACATAAGCTAAAATTGACCATCTTAAAAAATGATAAGAAAAAAGAGTATGAAGGATGCATTCTAGCTAACAAACCATTCACTAATCACACTGCTAAATAGACAAAAAGCTCAACTCACCCAGTTCGTCGTAATAGGAATCCTTGCCCCATATATGTGGGTTGAACATATCCTGGACAGGGAAAAAGGAAACAAAAAACCTTCAGCTTATAATGAATGAAGAACAGTCATGGTCTGATCCTGTAAAATACAACCAGAACCCAACATACACTTGGTCATGCAAGCACACACACAATGTCACATACGTTTGATCGTAGACACAATGTCACATATGTTTGATCATGTAAGCACAGACACAATGTCACATACGTTTGATCATGTAAGCACAGACACAATGTCACATACCTTTGATCATGTAAACATGAACACTATGTCACATATGTTTGATCATGCAAGCACAGACACAATGTCACATACGTTTGATCATGTAAGCACAGACACAATGTCACATACACTTGACATTGTAAATATGAACACTATGTCACATGTTTGATCATGTAAGCACAGACACAATGTCACATACGTTTGATCATGTAAGCACAGACACAATGTCACATACACTTGACATTGTAAACATGAACACTATGTCACATGTTTGATCATGTAAGCAAAGACACAATGTCACATATGTTTGATCAAGTAAATATGAACACTATGTCACATACAAATAAAACCAAAACCAGTCAGATTTATTCACTAAACCATTTTCATAACAATAAAATCAAATGATATGCATGTCCTTAGTTCAGTAATACAACTCCCCTTATAAACAAATACAATTCTCTACCACCACCACCCCCAAAAAACCAACACAAACCCCAACAAAACCAAAGGCTCAACAACAGCACCCCTCCCCACCCCCACCCAAAAAACCCTCCAAACCCCCCCCCCCCAAAAAAAACAACAACAAAAATATTTTTAAAAACCCCAAAAAACCCAACCAAAAACAAAACAAAGCAACACACAAAGAATACACACTAAAAATAACAAAAAGTTGGGGGGGGGGAGGGGGGGGGGGAGGGGAGTGTGAAGAGGAGGAGGCTGGATTACATTAAGTTTTAGGTTGTTTCAACACACACAATACACAGATTTATCCCTACATTTTATACCTATATCAATATTGACACAGAGAACTCCACAAAGACCTGGGAAAATGTGACTAAAACCACTAAAAATGATAACTTCATTTGTACAACACCAATTCCAAACTGGACACAGGATCAGATAACAAAACAAAACAAAAAAATCCACCAACACAATTTGGCTGTGAACAAAACATTACTAAACAATCAAACAAAAAACAAAACCAACAAAATCTATGCACTTAAGAGTCAGAAAAAAACTTACCAGCTTGAAGTTGCTTCCTTTCTCGTCAATGTGGTACATCTGCACCAGCTTTTCGTAGATGCTGAAACAAAACACCAAAACAGCCCCCCCTTGTGAAAAGGAGACAAAACCTACCTACTCTTGTGCTTCAGAGGGAGGGAGGGAGGGAGGGAGGGAGAGAGGTCAGGAGGAGAGGAGAGGGAATGTGTGTGAGAGTGTGTTTTGTGTGTGTGTGTGTGTGTGTGTGAGCGTGCGTGTTTTGTGAATACAAGCAAGCATATAATCATGTATACATACATGTAAGTCTACACACTAGCCCTTGTGTTAGTACACATATACATGTATAAGTTAGGTAAGCTCTAGTAAGATACTTTGACTAGCTTTACTTCAATCTCTTCACAAAGAGAACATCATACAGGAAAACAAGGTCTTGACATTTCATTACCCCCTCCCCCACCCGTCTACTCCCAAGAAAACAAGTCCGAAATGCACACTTCAGAGACAATACTTTCTTTCACATGACAGGAAAAGAAGCGGACCAAGGTTGTCAGAAGAATCTGCTTAATCTCACACATGTCTACTGTGAAAAAGGTCACCTTTTATGACCACGGGTACATGAAAAGCCGTAGTGAACAGACTGACAAAAAACAAAAAAAACCCTGCACACAGTGACTGACACAGCTTATGGATTCTGGGCTGTTGAATACATTCGTTAATGCTGAACCAAGATGCTCTCACAACTCTAAAACGTCCACTTACCTCGGATTTCTGAAGCTGGTGAGGCGCTGAATTTGATGGTTTGTATCAATGCCTTCATTCTTCATGCGGAAGTACAACTCTGAGATTTTGTCCTGAAAATCAGAACACAAACCAATACATGAATAATGAATGTTTGATGTGGATGGTGTGTAAAGATACCGTCAGTATATTCACAGGTGTGACTGCAAACCCTCATCCTGTGGTTAATAATGGTTTGGATAATGGACAATAGTTTTGCTGAAACAGTTTCTGCTTTGCCCTTATGGTGTCAATCCGCATACATACATTTACTTTTGGCTTACTGCCCATGTCACAGAAATGCCATATACAAGGGTCAAACACTTTCACTTCATCCAAACCACTCAACATTTGAAATTTTAATTGACGACATATCATAATCCTAATGTATATATGTTAGTCCGTTGTTTTCGACGATGACCTCCAAAACAGCAGAGGAGGCAGCTGCTGTTTCGGAAACTGGGCAGAAATTTGATTATAGTGGAGATGCCTAGCGTTGGAGATGTTCTCCAAAGGCCAACTAGCCCCCAGGGCTGCAGCACATAAGGACTGTGCAAGTCAAGCCTCCTAGTCAGAGTCATAATCGATCACTAAAGACTAAGCTGTAAAGTGGAATTCCACGAGTGGAAAAGCCACTGGTCATACAGCCTCTCACTTTGCTGTTGTTGCCCCCAGCATCAATGGTTTAATCAAGAACTGTGATAAACCCCAGGCACTGACGGCTGATCCTAATACTGCAAAACACAATAATAGCATTAAACTGCAATAGATATTTCTTTATATTTAGCACACACACATTCAAACAGGAAAGGAATGTGTTGTTTATTATCAGTAGTACAGTTTTCCTTTGATTCCACACAGAAAAAAATCCCCCAACCCCAACAAGAAAGCCAGAGCGCAAAGGGTGTACAGCAAAGACAGAAAAGAGGGTGAAGGGGTGGACAGGGAAACTGAAATGGAGGTGCTAACTACACAATCAATCGCTCTACAAGCCTGACAGTCTGCTGCTGATGACAGGAACTGACCTGTAACATTTTGGAACATTTGCCTGGCGGTTCTGGCGGCAGTTGAATGCTGTCCACATCTGTGACTGTTCCTTTCCGTTCAGGAGCTGCCAGACATAACCACAAATCATATTGCACCGTTTTGTTCCTGCCAGACATAACCACAAATCATACTGCACTGTTTTGTTCCTGCCAGACATAACCACAAATCATATTGCACTGTTTTGTTCCTGCCAGACATAACCACAAATCATATTGCACTGTTTTGTTCCTGCCAGACATAACCACAAATCATATTGCACTGTTTTGTTCCTGCCAGACATAACCACAAATCATATTGCACTGTTTTGTTCCTGCCAGACATAACCACAAATCATACTGCACCGTTTTGTTCCTGCCAGACATAACCACAAATCATACTGCACCGTTTTGTTCCTGCCAGACATAACCACAAATCATATTGCACTGTTTTGTTCCTGCCAGACATAACCACAAATCATATTGCACTGTTTTGTTCCTGCCAGACATAACCACAAATCATATTGCACCGTTTTGTTCCTGCCAGACATAACCACAAATCATATTGCACCGTTTTGTTCCTGCCAGACATAACCACAAATCATACTGCACTGTTTTGTTCCTGCCAGACATAACCACAAATCATACTGCACCGTTTTGTTCCTGCCAGACATAACCACAAATCATACTGCACTGTTTTGTTCCTGCCAGACATAACCACAAATCATATTGCACTGTTTTGTTCCTGCCATAAAAAGGTAAAGGTAAAGGGGTCCCATAACCTATATTAAGGTCGTAGGGGAGCGAGGCGTCAGAGACCTCACTTCTCTAGGGGCCAGCATATTGAGGGCGGCGCCCATCTCCTCTCCCTCGCTGCTTTACCTTCCCTGACCCTAAAGAGGGCAGGTACCCATTTACAACTGGGTGAACTGGGGGAACTGTACTGAAGCCAAGGCGTGAAAACGGTCACCCATCCAACTGGTAACCACGCTCGACGCTGCTTAACTTGGCTGGGGGAAAGCCAGTGCTCCGACCACTGAGCTATCCCGTCCCCGTTCCTGCCATACATAACCACAAATCATATTTCACCAGTTTGTTTCACTGTACATTGACAAGTTGTTTTTATTTCAACAAACAGGGTTGCAATGCTAACAGCTTACATACTTCAGCTTACTTACTTTTCTTTCTCCAGCTACATGAATCTTCACTGTAGCTATTCTAATGCAGTAGCAGTTGCAGTGTTATGCATGAGACTACAAATCGAGGTCCTGAGTGTGAATGCATGCAGAATGTCTTGCATATAATTATGTTAAAACATGTTCCACTTTTCAGAAGAGTAGGTCATTGTGTGCTGTTGACAGAAATGGATGACAATTTACAAAACTGCAGGCACATGGGGACTGTTTGTAAAAAAACCCGCACAAGAGTGCTTATTCCTTTATTCTCGAAATAACAGAATGAATATGATAATAAATAAAACGAATATTCATCACGTGTTTCGTCATGCAAAACAATGTAGAAAGGGACCAGCTATCAGATTTTGCTGAGGCATTACTAGAACATAGGACGACGATATCACATTATCATGTAGTTTCCGTTGCTTTGTCAATTACTAGAACAAAGGACGATGATATCACATTATCATGTTGTTTCCGTTGCTTTGTCAATTACTAGAACATAGGACGATATCACATTATCATGTAGTTTCCGTTGCTTTGTCAATTACTAGAACAAATGACGATATCACATTATCATGTTGTTTCCGTTGCTTTGTCAATTACTAGAACAAAGGATGATGATATCACATTATCATGTAGTTTCTGTTGCTTTGTCAATTACTAGAACATAGGACGATGATATCACATTATCATGTAGTTTCTGTTGCTTTGTCAATTACTAGAACATAGGACGATGATATCACATTATCATGTTGTTTCCATTGCTTTGTCAATTACTAGAACAAAGGACGATGATATCACATTATAATGTTGTTTCTGTTGCTTTGTCAATTACTAGAACAAAGGACAATACCACATTATCATGTTGTTTCTGTTGCTTTGTCACAGTTCTTTTTTTCCTTCTTCATCATCAATGTGCTTCGACCTTTAGAAGTACTCAATAACTTTTAACATTTAAGTTCACAGCACTTCTGTGCATTTGCAATTACATGAAAAAGTAAAATCAGGTAAGCTTTGTATGATGTCCAGAACATTACTGAGAGACAGACAAACATCAAGGCTAGGATTTAAACTCTCACACTGAATGACAACATATAATATATATATGCATACGCGCACAGGTATGTGCAAACACACATGTATTATATAATATATATACACAGACAGACCGTTTCTTGTGGTTAATGAATATATGCCTCCTTGGTAAGAAGTTACATCATCCCTATTTCCCACAGAAAGATGTCTGACAGATTCAATAAGCAGAACAATAAATTTAAAAAATGCAAAAAAACATGCAACCCTTCCTTCCCTTCCCCAACAAAACAACAGAGAGAGAGAGAGAGAGAGAGAGAGATAGAAGAGAGAGAGAGAGAGAGAGAGAGAGAGAGAGAGAGAGAGAGAGAGAGAGAGAGAGAGAGAGAGAGAAGCCAGAATTTCTCTGTCTCTGAGATAATAAAGTTTTTGAATTTGAATTTCAAAGAGTACTTTTTCAATACATTATCTCCACAAAACTATTTCTATCAAAATAAGTCCTTGCATTCAGATGAACACTATCTGTGATGATTTGAAAGTGCAGAACATAAAAAAACAACAACAAACGCAATCACTGTATGAATATTCACATTCAGGCTTCACACCCAAACAGCTTGTAGCTGTGGATAATCCATCCTTTGGCACCCCCATCTCCTCCACTAGGAAGTACAATGTTTTACTCAAAGCCTTGGTTTGTGATCATTACAAACCAACCCCTCCCACCCCATCCCTCAGGCAAATTTTCTGTCTCATTTTTCTTTTCTTTTCTTGAAAATGAAAAAGTAAGAATAAGTCATAACAGAAAAACTCCAAGTGGAAGTCTCAAAATGAAACAGCAAAATACAGAGAGAAAACAAAACTCAAAGATTATTTTCTCTCTCTCTCTCTCTTAAACACACACAACACAACACACACACAACACACACACACACACACACACACACACACCACCACACACACACCACACACTCACACCACACCCTCCACACACATATCCTCATTCTTACTCTCACTGACAGAGCCCCATTTTCATTCCCATTCCTTATGAAAAAACAAAGCAATACTTACAGGCACCAGTATTTTGAACCTGCAAGAAAGAAAAAATAGTCAAAAGCTTAGATATATATAAACAATAAGTTCTAAAATTTTTCAAACTTCCTTTATTTCTCCAGTTTTCTAAATTTTAGTTGTTACAAGTAAAATCACACAGACATTGACAAACAGACATGTTTGAACATTTTTTAAAATTGACACTGAATTTACCCCCCCCCCCCCCCCCCTGAAAAAAAGCCACCAAACAAACAAAAAAAACCATGTGGAGGAGGACTACTAGTACTGCACACACACACACAAGCAATGTTATCAATACTTCACAAATCATCATACACTGCCGAGCATCACAAATCCAGTAATGAGTTAGAGTGTCCTTCAAATCTGATGGCACAAAACCAGAGCTCTAATTAAACAATTATCCAGACCTTTTTAGGCTGAACCTGATGATCTGTTGTAGCAATGGCTAACACACTCATGTCGTTCAGGGCGATATTTTACCCTGGAGATAACATCAGTGCTGACTCCACTCTCCCCCGACAGTCCTTCAGGTGAGACTTAACCGAGGTCCTGTGTGCGAATGCACACAAAACATCTTGTGCACATATTAAAACCCGTTCCACTTTTCGGTAGAGTAGGTCATTCTGCACTGGAGTGAACAGATGACAAAATTTACAAAAACTGTATACACACGGGGACTGGATGTAAAAAAGCACATGAGGGTTTATTTCAATATCCTCGAAATAAAAGAAAAAATAAATAGATATGTTCACAACATAATAATAATAATATGGAATTTATATAGCGCTGAATCTTGTGAAAACAAATAAATCGAAGCGCATGCACTCAAATCATTTACATGCATGCAACTCTCCTTAAACATAATGAACAACATATTTCAAATCCATGCGCCGCATGTACGTTCGCACACACATACTCACGAACACACTTAGGAGGTGAAAGATGCTGTTGAAAATTAGGGACAGATATGAGGAGAAAGTCTCAGGTAGGAAATAAGTGTGTTTTGAGGCTGGATTTGAAGATATCAAATGAAGGCTTTTGGCGAAGTGAAAGAGGGAGGTCATTCCAGATGGATGGACCAGAAACAGAGAAAGAGCGACAGCCAACAGTGGTTTGTTTGAATCTGGGTGTTCGAAAGCACAAAGTATCTGCTGCTGAACGAAGGGAACGATATGGAGTATACAGGTGAAGACAGTTACAGAGATAAGCAGGTGCAGATTTGTGGAGACATTTGAAACAGAGGGTATTGATCTTATACTTCAGTCTTTGTGAGACAGGCAACCAGTGAAGAGATCGCAGAAGCTGAGAAGGGGAGTGATGTGTTCAGATTTTTTCTTTCTTAGGACCAGCTTAGAACATGTGAGGCTGGCAAAAACATTTTCCTTCAACGAATGAGATCTGCATGTTAATATGTGATATATTTGTATGTGTGGGGGAAACAGAAAGAGAAAAATCATTTAATTACTCAACTGATGCAATAAGCAAATCTCTAGTGACTTTTTCAAGACTTCAGCAATTACAAACACACCTACTCATGCACATACACACTCACACAGCCACATGACACACACACGTGCGCGCACGCATGCACACACACACACGTTCTCTATATATTGTAACACTTTTTCTTTGGTCTAATATCACCTTGAGTGAACAGACGTTAAATAAAAGAAAGAATACAGCCACATGGACTCCTTCACATATAGGATTATTTTCTAATGAGTGGGCTGATCGGGCTGCGAAGAAAGGTGCACATAATAAAAAGGGGTCTACAGTACTGCATGTCCCTCTATCCATTGCAGAGGGTTATCAGTTGTTAGAAGCTTCCTTAAACAAATTCATAGAACAGCATCGGCAAATCAAACGGCTTCCACATTCAACTCTGAGTGGGAAGAACGTAATTGAATACATTGATCACTTAGAGATTCATACAAATGCTGTCAAAGAAAGACAAATCAAGGCATTATTTTTCAGGATAAGATCAAATGCATTCACAACAAAATTCAGCAAGAATGTTAAATGCTTATGTGGAGTATATATTTCAAATACCCATATCATACTTGAATGTGAGAATTTAAAAACTTATCTCCCTGCCTTTTCTGAGAATATCATTGACGAAGTTTTGAACAATGTAAAGCTAACGTTTGACATTGCTAAAGGTTTATTGTTAAGTCCTATAGGGCATTTATTGTAGTTGTAGTTCTGTTTGAATTTCTTTTCTTTTCTTTGTTTTCTTCTTTTTAAAAAAAAAGTTGTTCTTGATCTGTTTATGTTAAGAATACTATTTGTGTATTTCCCTTGTTATTACTCTTTATTACACACACGCACCACACAGAGTAGATAGATAGATAGATCGATTGATCGATCTATATCTATCTATCTATCTATCTATCTATCTATCTATCTATCTATCTATCTATCTATCTATCCATCCATCCATCCATCCATCCATCCATCCATCTCTTTCATTCAGTCTCCTATTTTAGGGCCGTCTGGTATCACTTTAAGTGGAAAGACGTTAAAATTGAAGACTTACTTACAGCCACATGCACGCACGCACACACACACACACACAGATACACACGCACCAAACAAAAACTAGAAAAGACCAGGTGGCTTACCAGTATGTCAGATTCCTCTTTCTCTACACTGCTCTCCTCTTCACTTTCCTCCTGACTTTCGTTTTCCTCTTCGTCCAAGTCGTCAGTTGCATAGGACACCAGGCACATGGTGGCTGCTGAACAAGCGTACAATATAAACACTGCTCGGGTCAGGTCACTCCAGCCAGCTGCCAGCAGCCCAGGCACACACACATACACGTACGTATGCATACATGCGGGGCAGGATAGCCTGATGGTTAGAGTGATGTGCTCGTGATCTGCTGACCCTAATTCAAATCCCGTTCAAGCAGATTTTTCCTCTGGAGTTAACATCAGTGCTGACTCCACTCTCTCCAAAAAGTCCTTCGGATGAGACTGCAAACTGAGGTCCCATGAGCGAACGCATGCAGAAATCTTGCGCACACGTTAAAACCTGTTCCCCTTCTTGGAAGAGTAAGTCATTGTGTGCTGGTGGGAATGGATGACAAAATTTACAAAACTGCATACACACGGGGACTGGATGTAAAAAAAACCCACATAAGTGCTTAGTCCATTATCCTTGAAAACATTTTTTTTTTTTATTGCATACACTCTCCATTTTCCTATTTCAATTTAAGCTTTGTTTAATAAATTAGAGCCTACTTTAAAGATTTTAAAGAATTTGATTACATGGCAAATACACTGACGAATGACAGAACATTTACCCCCATTACAAGAATTCATGAACATTAAGGTCCAAAACATATCTTTGTACATCATTACAAAAGCCAAAAATATACGCAAGATATACTGTAAATATTCAGCCTTCACAAAGGTTGAAAAAACAAAATGAAATAGGACATGATTGAACATTTATCTAGAGAGACTTAGAGCAGTATACAGAGAAAAGTTTCACATCTCCCCCCACCCCCAAAATTTTGATATTATAATATTCATTTTTTTCTTATGTTAATTTGACCATCTCTCTTAAAAAAACCCACCCAACAGCATTACTTGCACGTATGATAACTTCCCTTTCCTGTAAGTACATTTGTCTGACATGTATAATTCAAGAACTGTGTAATACTTAACACGCTATGAGACTGCGCAGAGAATCTGGAAAAAGTGAGCACTTTTAATCTGGGTATTAAAATACAGGAAGAGAATTCAAGCAAGCAAACTTTTTTTCACATGGATTAATGTAAGCTTAAAATTAGTCTAAGTACTGAGTGAATGGGAGTGTGTGAGTAAGTCAAAGTGCGAGAGTGTATGTGTGAGTGTCTGTGCATGTGTGAGTGTGTGTGTGTGTGTGCGCGCGCGTACCAACCTCTTTGTGCAAACCTCCATGTGTACATGCATGACTGTATGTTCTCGTGTACTTGAAACAAAGTTGAACACACAACTGTGTGAATCACTCACGCTTTGAAGTCTTCTTTTTAGATCGCTGACTGTCGCTGGCATTGGAGTCCACTTCAATGGGGGAGACAGGTGGGGCTATCTTGTGGCTAACGTCCATCATAAACATTTTGGGGGGAGGGGGGCCTGACTCCTCTTCCTCCTCCTCCTCTTCATGCTCACGCTTTCTGAACCTGCAGTCACCACATTATCAGGCATAGCATCAGCCATCAAGCATAAAACTGAGGAAATCATCCATATGACTTTTTAACTTGCTATTCTTTAGATTTTACAATTGCAACAGGCAAGCTTGTTTTCTTGACAGCTCTTCTACAGTACTACAAGTCTGTTTAAGAATTTTTTTCTATCCCCTAACAAGATCAATAAACAATTCTCATAAAACATGGCAGAAAATAATATCCTTTTTAATTTTGTTTTCTTTTTACCACACAGCCCCATCATGCCAGCTCTTCAAACAAATCATTATAATGTGAATCAACTGGAGGTGCAGTTTTACTGATTTGACATGTCATTTCTGGGCCACCACATTTTGCTGACAGAAGATGAAGTATACAACATGTACTACAGCCTTATGCTGACAGAATAAAGACGCACCAACACGTGTTAATAACATGCACTGTACTGCAGCCTTATGTTGACAGAATAAAGACACAACATGTGTTAATGACATGTACTGTACTACAGCCTTATGTTGACAGAATAAAGACACAACATGTGTTAATGACATGTACTGTACTACAGCCTTATGCTGACAGAATAAAGACACAACATGTGTTAATAACATGTACTGCAGCCTTATGCTGACAGAATAAAGACACACCATGTGTTAATAACATGTACTGCAGCCTTATGTTGACAGAATAAAGACACAACATGTGTTAATAACATGTACTGTACTGCAGCCTTATGTTGACAGAATAAAGACACAACATGTGTTAATAACATGTACTGTACTACAGCCTTATGCTGACAGAATAAACACACAACATGTGTTAATGACATGTACTGCAGCCTTATGCTGACAGAATAAACACACAACATGTGTTAATGACATGTACTGCAGCCTTATGCTGACAGAATAAAGACACAACATGTGTTAATAACATGTACTGCAGCCTTATGCTGACAGAATAAAGACACAACATGTGTTAATGACATGTACTGTACTGCAGCCTTATGCTGACAGAATAAAGACACAACATGTGTTAATAACATGTACTGTATTGCAGCCTTATGCTGACAGAATAAAGACACAACATGTGTTAATGACATGTACTGCAGCCTTATGCTGACAGAATAAAGACACAACATGTGTTAATAACATGTACTGCAGCCTTATGCTGACAGAATAAAGACACAACATGTGTTAATGACATGTACTGAAGCCTTATGCTGACAGAATAAAGACACAACATGTGTTAATAACATGTACTGTACTGCAGCCTTATGCTGACAGAATAAAGACACAACATGTGTTAATGACATGTACTGCAGCCTTATGCTGACAGAATAAAGACACAACATGTGTTAATAACATGTACTGTACTGCAGCCTTATGCTGACAGAATAAAGACACAACATGTGTTAATGACATGTACTGCAGCCTTATGCTGACAGAATAAAGACACAACATGTGTTAATGACATGTACTGCAGCCTTATGTTGACAGAATAAAGACACAACATGTGTTAATGACATGTACTGCAGCCTTATGCTGACAGAATAAAGACACAACATGTGTTAATAACATGTACTGTATTGCAGCCTTATGCTGACAGAATAAAGACACAACATGTGTTAATGACATGTACTGCAGCCTTATGCTGACAGAATAAAGACACAACATGTGTTAATAACATGTACTGCAGCCTTATGCTGACAGAATAAAGACACAACATGTGTTAATAACATGTACTGCAGCCTTATGCTGAGAGAATAAAGACGCACCAACATGTGTTAATAACACGCACTGCACTGCAGCCTTATGCTGGTCAACAGAATAAAGATTCAACAACACACCTTAACAACAGCATGCACTATACTCTATAGCCTTATGCTGATAGAATAAAGATACACCAACACATGTTAGTAACATGCACTATAGTCTATAGTCTTATGCTGACAGAGGATCAAGGTCACTCACAACAACATGACACACCATGGGCACAAGGTACTGAACATACAGGCACACAGAACCAGACATGTATACTAGTTTAGTAGTTAATGTAAAAAAGTACAAGTTCTACTCGTTAGTTCTACACACTGTTTACCTGTCAGGAAGATGATGATCGATTTCTTCATCAGATATGAATCCAGTAGGTGGCCTCCCATAGCTGTCTTCAGATATGCGTCGACTTGGGCTCAGTGTCTCACTATCCTTGCTGTTGCTGTGCCGCCTTTTTTCTGGAGATTTTTTCACCTCTGCTGGTTTGGCTGTGATAGCTTCTTCTGTGGGTTTGGCTGGAGCCTCCTGTTGTGCAGGTTTGGTTGCAGCCTCCTGATCTGCAGGATTGACTGGGGCTTCTTGCTCGATCTCTTCATCGGAGTCGTCGACCCCATACTGCAAGAGCATCATTGCGGATGCACTGTCTGTACGTTCCATTTTTAAATCTGAGGACAGCAACATTAAACAATATTAATTCTGTTTTAATCCATTCCTTTGTTTAGGGGATTTTCTAAGCACTTTACTTAACTTTGTTTAGGTGAAGCACTTTCACATTTTATTTAGTTAATTACGTGTTGCAAACTATGATTACTTAGTTATTCCAGGAGAAGAATGCCTCTCACAGCACAGATTCTGAGATTGTTGTGCGCAGATTTTCAAATATAAAAGATATGATAGGACCAAGGAAGAAAGCAATCAAGAAGAAACTGAAAATTTGTGGGCTCAAAGACAAGAACATAGCCTTGGAATATGAGCAAAAAGTGAGAGAAAAAGCGGCTGGACAAGACCATGACTGGAACCAATTGAAAGAAATCCTCATGGAAGCAGCTAAAGAAACATGTGGAGAGACCAAAGGAAGAAGACATCGACAGAGAGAAACATGGTGGTGGTGTGATGCAGTGAAAGAAGCACTCCATGAGAAGAAGAATGCATTTAGGAAGTGGCTGCTAACAAAGATGTTTGAGGACAGAGAGATATATACAGGAGGAAATCAAAAAAAGCCACAAAAGCTGTAGCTCAAGCTAAAAAAAAAAAAGCGTAGAATGAATGGTGTGTTGGACTTGATACAACTGAAGATCAGCATAAGATGTTTTGAATTGCACGGCAGATGAGGAAAGAACGGAAAGACATCAATGTAGCAAAATTTGTAAAAAATGAGTCTGGAAATATCATGACTGAGAAGCAAAATATTCTGCAGAGATGGAAGGATTACTTTCATGATCTGCTAAATATTGAGAATCCTCATGCAATCGAGGAAGTGGAGAAAGTTGAAGGGCCTGTACAAGAAGTGACTGAAGATGAAATCAGAAGAGCAATTCGAACTATGAAAGAGAAAAGCCACAGGGCCATCAGGAGTGGTGACAGAAATGATATAAATAGCCGAAGAGGACGGAGTAAAACAACTTACGAAAATGTCAGAAGATACAGTGGACAGAACAAATGCCTGAAGAATGGGAAGACAGTATTAGTCTATTACTGTTCCCATTTTCAAGGGTAAAGGAGATGCACTAGTATGTGGAAAATACAGAGGAATCAGGCTTCTGGAACATGGCATGAAGATCTGGGAGAAAATATTGGAAAGAAGACTGAAGAGCCTGTGCAATATTGATGAAAAAGTTTGGATTCCAGGCTGGAAAATCAACCATAGATGCAATATTTATTGTGAAACAACTGCAGGAAAAGTATATGGAGAAGAAAAAGAGCTTGACGCACATCTTTGTTGACCTGCAAAAAGCTTTTGATAGAGTACCCAGAAAGGCAATCCAATGGGCCTTGAGGAAACAAGGTGTACCAGAGCACACCATCTCAATGGTTATGACTTTGTACAAGAACTCCAGATCAAAAGTGAAAACTATAAGTATAATTAGGATGTCAGAAAGCTAGTTTGAGATAAAAGTAGGAGTGCACCAAGGATCCGCATTGAGCCCTCTGCTCTATATGCTTGTGATGAATGAAATATCCAAGGAAGTGGAGAGGCCAGAAGAGATCTGGGAACTGCTGTGTGCTGATGACTTAGTACTGGTAGCTGAGAACAGTGATGATGCTACTCAAAGATTTGGCAATTGGAAACAAGAGATTAGAACGCAGAGGAATGAAGGTAAATGTTGACAAGACCAAAGCAATGACAGTTGGAAAAGACCGCAGAACACATAGAGAGCAAGGCAAATACCTGTGTGGTGTCTGCCACAAAGGTGTAGGGAACAATTCGATCAACAATGACCCAAATGTCAATATTGGTGTCACAAAAGATGCTCAAAGCTCAAAAGTCTGAAGAAGGAGGACGGAGTATTGTCTGCCCCAGTTGTATGAATAAGAAGGGTGAAGACAATACCGATGCAGGAAAGGAGGAGCTAGAATTTGAACAAGGGAAGATACAAGTGGTAGATGAATTCTGCTACCTGGGAGAGATGATGAGCTGCGAAGCAAAATCTGAGTTAGCTGTCAGAACCAGGATTGCGAGTGCGTGGAAGAAATGGAAAGAATTGGCAAGCCTGCTTGGAAATCAGAAAATCCCACTGGAGAGACGCTGTCTGATATATAAGGCCTGCATCAGACCTGTTCTCCTGTATGGTTTGGAGACGTGGGTTTTCACAAAAACCGTCTGTTGATGAGCTCTGAAAACCAATATATATTGAATAACTCCAATCAATCTTCAATGAATCATGGATTTGTGTTAGCTTGAACACTTTTCTGAAACTTCATTAAAATCTGAGATTTAAGTACTGTAGTACTGATCATCCAACTATGTCAACTTAAAAAAAAAAGTACACAAGGAACTAATACCATTGTGTGCCGGTGGGAACAGATGACAACTTAGAAAACAGCATACACACGGGGACTGGATGCAAAAAAGCACAGAAATGCTTATTCCATTATCCTCAATATAACAGAATGAAATATAAAAAAATACTAGTAATAGTAATACTGTAAGTGTAATAGTAATAACCATGGCTTCAATTTCAAAGTTCACATCTTTCGAAAAACAATCTTATCCAAGGAAAATTGGCTCCCAAGAATCAGTTAACAGTAACACACAGAGAAAAATTCGGGGGAAAACCCTGTAAAAGGCTGTACTTTTTCCCAATCACTAGGCCTAGCCTAATATCAACAAAAAAACTGACACAACAATGACAAAGTAGGCGGAGGCATGTGATATTGATACTAGTGAGAGGCCTTTACATCACAAATAGAAAATGAAATATTGAAACAGTCATACGCACTCTACATATTTTACGAGAGAAGTGTTTACGCTGTGATTTTTTGGTGCTAAAAGTTAAACCTACGCCTTACGAGTGTACGAGTTGGTGTACACCTGTGCTACTCCACTGGCAGGCAGATTCTTGACAAAATTAGTCTAACAAAGAATGTATGACGAGTGCTTATTCAATAGTCTCAAAATGGAATATATAAAAAAAAATTAACAAAAAGAGGGTACAGACGACAATCAATCTTCTTACCTCGGTTACAATCTGTAGATTATGATTAATACGATCCTTTAGACGTAAGATTTTCTCCTAACCAGCCACCTTGCCACACACCATTAGGCTAGTCTGTCATCACAGGAAATAAGATACAAAATCATCTTTTTACTGTGAATAGACAGAATGCTTTGGAATTGCTTCATTCAAGATGGCTATATCCTTCCTTGCCTTCTAAAATCTTTAAGTTTAGGATCTCTCTCTCTCTCTCTCTCTCTGATCAAAATATTTCTGGTAACAACAGGTTATGTTCATTTTCCACTCCCGTAAGAAAGCCCCGTTAATGGTACAGAACCATCTACAGTTGTACCATTTGACTATCGTTTTCTTTGGTTGTTTTTGTTTATTTAGTATATGAATATATTCATGTTTATGCACAGGAGAGGTTTTTAAAAAAAATAATGCTGCTTGTGTCAACTGTCTTGATGCCATGTGTTTGTTTCTGGACACCAGGTATAATTATGTGCTGCACAGCTTAGGACTGGGCCTGTTATTGTTGGTTGATGATTCTGTCATCTCATCCTAAGATTTTCTAAACTACAATAGGGCCACATCCATCCCTGGATATCTTCTACTAATCGGAAATCTCTGTTAGGACGTAAATTCGGTCGCAAAAAAGAAAACTAATCCATATCCCACTCCCCTAATTTACCTTAATTTTGGCAAAACATATCTCCATAACATAACATGTTTTGCCACAGATACGGAGAGCACAAGAAAGTAAGAAATTTTACCGAATGCCACATCGGGTACATTTCTTGTTTATTCGGGTAGACTTAGCTTATAAGATAAATTGAAAGTTTTTTTTTAAGTGTATTTATTTTCGTAGTATATGATAGTATGTCTAGATTATATATCACATGACTATCATTCAGAAATTCAAAAGCTTTTTAATCAAAATTTACTATTAATCAGGTAAAATTAGGATACTACTCAAATTCTATTTGTGTAGTTTCGTATTACATATGGCGGCGGCACATATTTCATGGAGATTGTTCTGGATCTGGATCTGGATCAATACGTCGCAGTAACCACTTCTGGCTTTACGCGACGGATTGGGGGTTTGCGCTTAACTGCTAGTACTAATGCTGGTTGGTTCTGAAAAAAAAAAAAAAAAAAAAAAAAAAAAAAAAAAAAAAAAAAAACACCTAGTGCTGGTTCTCCCTGGTGAGGGCCCCTTTGAAGGAGCTCAGGGTCTTGGAATTGACGGTCTGGTCGCTGAGGTGGTTCCAGTCTATAACCGTCTGCACGAAGAAGGAGTGCTTGTACTGGTTGCACCTGCTGTCTGGGACTGTGTAGCCTCTGTTGTTGTTGCAGGCTGTCCTTTCTACTATGTTTACTGATTTATAGTCCTTAAAAGTCTTAGTCTTAATTCTACGTTTACCTTGGGGTTTGGGGGTAAAAAAATTTGATGGCGGCATGGCCGGGACAAGTCCCTCAACCACTTTATACATAAAGGCTAACCTAAGCTGTCGCCTCCGGTCTTGTAATTTCGGCAGATGCAGGTCTTGGAGCATGGTCGTGACACAGCCAGGGTCTCTAGTATGGTAGTCTTGTTTTATGAATCTGGCTGCCCTGTTCTGGATACGTTCTAACTTATCTATGTCTGTTTGGCAGTGGCTATCCCATACTGTGGCACCATATTCTAATGTGGATCTAACTAGTGATAGATAGGCTAATCTACGACATTCTTGTGGGCAGTGTTTGAGGTTTCGCTGTAAAAATCCTAACATTGAGCTTGCTTTTTTGGTAATTTTGTCTATGTGGGTGGTCCATTTCAAGTCGTTGGAGATGTGGATCCCTAGATATGGTGTTGATGCCACTTGCTGGAGGATGGTACTATTTAGTTGGTAGAGATAGTCTGATTCTTTTTTATGTTTAAAATATAACACTTGCTGGCGTTAAAACGCATCCCCCAATTTTCTGCCCAGGTTTCTAATTTCTTGAGGTCTTTCTGAAGGGTGATGTGGTCATCGAAGGTGCCTATTTCTCTATATAAAAGACAGTCATCTGCAAAAAGTCTTACTTGGGATGCGACTGATGTTGGTAGGTCATTAATGTGGCATAGGAAGAGTATGGGGCCTAACACAGTTCCTTGTGGTACTCCTGACTCTACTCTAACTTCTTCTGATGTTTCTCCTTCTAACACTACTCTCATTGTTCTGGTGGTTAGGAAGTTTTTCAGCCAGGTGTGAATTTCTCCTACTATGCCATATTTTTCTAACTTATATAGTAGTTTCCTGTGGGGGACTGTATCAAAGGCCTTGCTAAAGTCTAAGATTGCTACATCTACTTGTTCTCCCTTGTCTAATGATGATAGGAAGTCCTGGGTGGTGGTCAGGAGTTGGGACTCACAGGAGTAGCCAGAGCGGAAGCCGTGGTTTAAGTGTGTTAGAATATTATTCCTTTCTAGGTGTTCCATTAGGTGGCGGCATACTATATGTTCTAAAATCTTGCAGCATACTGAAGTAAGTGAAACTGGTCTATAGTTGGATGCTGTGTGTTTGTCCCCTTTTTTAAAGATACCTGATATATTAGCTTGTTTACTGTGTTGCTGTGAAGGTCTGCCATGTGATGTTTCGTTTAATGCACATTATTATCGTGGTGATTTTGTTGTTGTCGTTTCAGAGTGAATGTTTAGTTTGTGTTGCATACAAAAGACACAATCACAACCCTGAAAGAGTTCCACAAATGGATCTCCAGTTACAGTCCGTTCTAGGCCTATTTCGTCTGCCAGTTCTGCGAGTTCGCTCCAGACTCGGTGCTTGCTCTAATGCTGAGCAATCTCACTCACAGTCACTGATCGAGCCTCTCTATCAAATAAAATAAATAAACATTGCTGTGCAGTGTATTTGTGAAAATATATTACGTGTGACTGTGTAATTTCACGGTGATAATTTGGGGACTAGGCCTATAGTTTGGCTAGATCATTAGATGCATCGTCTTGATGCTTGATGAGTTTTCTCTTGATACTCTTACTCCCAGGCATGATAATCTATTTCAAAGATCGACAAGGATTTTTGTTTTAAAAAAATAGGAAGCCGGTTATCCAGACAGGGAGCTGATCTAAAAGATGATACTGATCATTAAACCTTTTTTCAAGGAGGTATGTCTCTCAGCATGCCTGGACATATCTGAATGTTATGTAATTGAGGGTATTCAAGCACATCCCATTCTTTAAGTAGCCCAAGCATGTTTGTTAAAGACACTATCAGATTTGAACAGGTTTGTCACGTGTTGTGTGTCTGTTTCCTCTTTGTGTACATCACATATATGTAATATAAATATTATATGGTATGTACACTGTGCATACACCACAGTGTGTGTGTGTGTGTGTGTGTGTGTGTGTGTGTGTTTGTGTGATATCTTCAGTTTAACATCTATTCACATCAATTGATTTTTAAAAAAACACCCAAACACAAAAACAAATTCACAATTGAACAATACCTGAAAACAATGTCACTGTCAGATAACAAAGTTGAACTATAATTAGTATAAAGCTAACTTTAACAAACAACAAAAATACTGAATTATCAAAAAATGGCCGGTGTGTATGTGTGTGTGTATGATGGCATGCTTATATACACATGAAGGAATACGTATATATATATATTTGCCATTATATGGTTTCAAAGACTTCTTATCTTGCCAGTGTTCTTGTGTCGGTTGCTGTTTTAATTATTCTAGCTGTTTGGGACTGACTTCATGGAATAATGTATGGGATTGAAAGACTTATTCAGTTACTGAAGTTGAGAGAGGCACCATTGTACACTGATACAGCATGCAGTGTTTGTCATATCAGATGAGTAAGCACAGTGTGTGTATTCTATTTCTATGCAGGTGTGCATGTGACTGCATGAGTAATCCATTGCTGTGATGAGTTAAGTCCTACTGCCTGCAGTTCAGCAGTATTTTTGCTCTCCACAACTTCTATGCGGACTTAAGATTCCAGGGGGGGCATATTTGCTGTCACAGAGTGTCCACATAATGTCATAAGGACTGGAAAATATAGGCTGGTGTCATTTTTTGACTCTGACAAATTGTCACCAGATGTAGTATAAATTATAATGTAAATCATTTGATATATTGACTAAGCTTTTTGTGACAATTGTATTGAGGCTGATGACAGTGTACGCATTAACAACTTAATGTGCTAGATTGAGATATTTTATTTATTTATTTTATTTTATTTATTTTTATATCGAGGATAATGGAATAAGCACTTATTGCTTTTTAAGTTTTTTACATCCAATCCCTGTGTGTATGTGGTTTTGTAAATTCTGTCATCTGTTCCCACCGACACACAATGGCCTACTCTTACGAAAAGCAGAACAGGATTTAATGTGTGCGCAAGATGTTCTGCGTGCGTTCACACACGGGACCTCGGTTTATAGTCTCATCCGAAGGACTTTTGGGGAGAGTGGAGTCTGCACTAATGTTAACTCCAGAGGAAAATATCCCCTTGAACGGGAATCGAACCCGGGTTGTCAGATCGCGAGCGCAATGTTCTGACCACTAGGCTATCCTGTCCCCCCATATATATGAATGAAATGCACATTCCTGGAGCTGTATCTGAATTATGCTGACAGTAAACCATTAAATTAATAAATTTATATAAACACTAGGACATTACCTAACCAAGTCCAAGGGCATAGAAAAAAGTAGGAAGTACGATGGTCTTCAATTTTATGTCTGCACAAAAGTGATATGAGACAAAATGTTCAGTGCATGGTTACATACAATATATCATTATATGCGTTGATTGAAATGTTTACCTGCATACATACATGTATACACACATGTAACTTGTAAGAGTGGATAGTACATGCACTCATATACATATTTGTACCAATGTAAAGCTATGTATTTGTGTACCTTGTGTGTGTGTGTGTGTTTTCATTTTTCATTTCATTCTAATGATTCTTTTATATCGAGGATAATAGAATAAGCACTTGTGTGCTTTTTTACAGCCAGTCCCTGTGTGTATGGGGTTTGTAAATTCTGTCATCTGTTCCCACCGGCACATGTGTGAGTGTGTGTGTGTGTGTGTGTGTGTGCATGTGTGTGTGTGTGTGTGTGTGTGTGCACATCCGTGTGTGCATGTGTTTCAGTGAAATATTTATGTGCACAGACTAATCTTATAATAATAATAATAATATATCGAATTTATATAACGCTGAATCTTGTAAAAAACAAACAAATCGAAGCGCTTGCACTCAAATCATTTACGTGCATGCAACTCTCCTTAAACATAATGAACAACAGATTTCAAATCCATGCGCGCGCACGTACGCACGCATGCACGCACGCAAGCATGCACGCACGCACGCACCATGCACACACGCACGCATGCATGCACGCACGCACGCACACACACACACACACACACACACACACACTCGCGAACACACTTAGGAGGTGAAAGATGCTGTTGAAAATTAGGGACAGATATGTGTGGAAAGTCTCAGGTAGAAAATAAGTGTGTTTTGAGGCTGGATTTGAAGGTATCAAGTGAAGGCTTTTGGCGAAGTGAAAGAGGGAGGTCATTCCAGGTGGATGGACCAGAAACAGAGAAGGAGCGATGGCCAACAGTGGTTTGTTTGAATCTGGGTGTTCGAAAGCACAAAGTATCTGCGGCTGAATGAAGGGAACGGGATGGAGTGTACAGGTGAGACAGTTACAGAGATAAGAGGGTGCAGATTTGTGGAGACATTTGAAACAGAGGGTATTGATCTTATACTCCAGTCTTTGTGAGACAGGCAGCCAGTGAAGAGATCGCAGAAGAGGACTGATGTGTTCAGATTTTTTCTTTCTTAGGACCAGTCGAGCTGCAGAGTTTTGTATGCGTTGAAGAGAGTGGATAGATGATGCTGGTAGGCCAGCCAAAAGAGAATTACAGTAGTCTAAACGTGAAAGAATGAGAGATGTGACAATCTTGGAAGTTGCATCAGTGGACAGATACTTGTGAATCGCGCTTATGCGCTGTAATTGATAGTAGCAAGACTGGCAGGTCTGGGTGATGAATTTTTTCATAGAGAGTGTGTTGTCAAGAACTACTCCTAAATACTTCACAGAGTTGGACAAAGGAACTGACGTATTGCCGAATTCTATTGAAGTTTTTGCGATAGAGGAAAGTTTATGTTGGGTCCCTATGAGCATGGCTTCGGTTTTATCGGCATTAAGTTGTAACTTGTTCTGAGTCATCCAGTTTTGAATGTCTTGAAGGCAGTAGGATATATTTGTCAGGAGGGAATGCAAGTTTTCAACAGTATCATTGCACTGAAGCTGAGTATCATCGGCATAGAAATGATGATCAATATGGTGGTTATTTATTATATGTGAGAGTGGAGCAGTGTAGAGAGTAAAGAGAACAGGGCCCAGGACTGATCCCTGTGGGACTCCACATTCCATTTTGACAGGTTTTGATTGAGTTTTGTTTACAATAACTTTCTGGAACTGGTCTGGGTCTGTGAAGTATGAAGTAAATCAGGTGAGGGCTGTGCCGTTAATACCAAACATATTTTGGAGGCGAGAAAGAAGAATTGAGTGATCTATAGTATCAAAGGCTGCAGATAAGTCAAGAAGAGTGAGGAGGGGATTTTTCCTGCATCAGAAGAAGTAGAAGTGTATCTAAAGTGTGGACTAGGGTGGTTTCGGTGCTGTGGTTGGGGTGATAGGCAGATTGAAAAGGGGGAAGGAGATCATTGGAATGAAGGTGACTGTTGAGCTGTTTGAGAACAACTTTTTTAGGTCTTTAGAGACAAAGGGTAAGTTTGAGACAGGTCTATAATTCTTCAGAATGTTGGGATTGAGGTCATGATTGAGGTTATGCTAAAATAATTATACTGAGGCTGAGTGGGAAGTGTGTGTCACTGTGTCACAGTGTGTGTGTGTGTGTGTGTGTGTGTGTGTGTGTGTGTGAGAGTCAAGTCAGGTCAGAAACACTTTAATCATCCCATGAACTATGAAGGGCAATTACAGTAATGTCTGTGTGTGTGTGTTTGCATGCATGCATGCATGTGTGCATGCGTGTGTGTGTGCTTGCGAGCATATATGATATATGTAGTAAATTTATGGAAAGCTGGTGGTTTTTGTTTGCTCTGTGTACACAATTTTAAAAATCAATTCAATCACAGAAGTTGGAATGGGGTTACTTTAATCTAAGTTAATAATAATAATATATGGAATTTAAATAGCGCTGAATCTTGTAAAAAAACAAACAAATCGAAGCACTTGCACTCAAGCATTTACAGGCATGCAACTCTCCTTAAACATAATGAACAACAGATTTCAAAAACCATGCGCGCGCACATATGCACGCATGCACGCACACACACGCACATACACACACACACACACACACACACACTCGGAACAACACTTAGAAGGTGAAAGATGCTTTTGAAAATTAGGGACAGATATTTGGGGGGAAAGTCTCAGGTACGAAATAAGTGTGTTTTGAGGCTGGATTTGAAGGTATCAAGTGAAGGCTTTTAGCAAAGTGAAAGAGGGAGGTCATTCCAGGTGGATGGACCAGAAACAGAGAAGGAGTGACGGCCAATAGTGGTTTGTTTGAATCTGGGTGTTCGAAAGCACAAAGTATCTGCGGCTGAACGAAGGGAACGGGATGGAGTGTACAGATGAAGACAGTTACAGAGATAAGAGGGTGCAGATTTGTGGAGACATTTGAAACAGAGGGTATTGATTTTATACTCCAGTCTTTGTGAGACAGGCAGCCAGTGAAGAGATCGCAGAAGAGGACTGATGTGTTCAGATTTTTTCTTTCTTAGGACCAGTCGAGCTGCAGAGTTTTGTATGCGTTGAAGAGAGTGGATAGATGATGCTGGTAGGCCAGCCAAAAGAGAATTACAGTAGTCTAAACGTGAAAGAATGAGAGATGTGACAATCTTGGAAGTTGCATCAGTGGACAGATACTTGCGAATCGCACTTATGCGCCGTAATTGATAGTAGCAAGACTGGCAGGTCTGGGTGATGAATTTTTTCATAGAGAGTGTGTTGTCAAGAACTACTCCTAAATACTTCACAGAGTTGGACAAAGGAACTGACGTATTGCCGAATTCTATTGAAGTTTTTGCGATAGAGGAAAGTTTATGTTGGGTCCCTATGAGCATGGCTTCGGTTTTATCGGCATTAAGTTGTAACTTGTTCTGAGTCATCCAGTTTTGAATGTCTTGAAGGCAGTAGGACATATTTGTCAGGAGGGAAGGCAAGTTTTTAACAGTATCACTGCACTGAAGCTGAGTATCATCGGCATAGAAATGATGATCAATATGGTGGTTGTTTATTATATGTGAGAGTGGAGCAGTGTAGAGAGTAAAGAGAACAGGGCCCAGGACTGATCCCTGTGGGACTCCACATTCCATTTTGACAGGTTTTGATTGAATTTTGTTTACAATAACTTTCTGGAACCTGTCTGTGAGGTATGAAGTAAACCAGCTGAGGGCTGTGCCGTTAATACCAAACGTATTTTGGAGGCGAGAAAGAAGAATTGAGTGATCTATGGTATCAAAGGCTGCAGATAAGTCAAGAAGAGTGAGGAGGGAGATTTTTCCTGCATCAGAAGCAAGTAGAAGTGTATCTAAAGTGTGGACTAGGGTGGTTTCGGTGCTGTGGTTGGGGCGATAGGCAGATTGAAAAGTAGGAAGGAGATCATTGGAATGAAGGTGACTGTTGAGCTGTTTGAGAACGACTTTTTCTAGTACTTTAGAGACAAAGGATAAGTTTGAGACAGGCCTATAATTCTTCAGAATGTTGGGATCGAGGTCGTGCTTTTTCAGTAGAGGTGTGACTATTGCTGTTTTAAGAGCTGATGGAAAATTTCCTGACACAAGAGATGAGTTTACTATTTTAGTGATAATACATTAATAGGTACAAGTTGTGGAAGGCATTGTGAGAAAACAGGAGCAGGTATGGGATCAAGGTCGCATGATTTTATAGTCATTTCCTTCAGAATTGTCATGATTTCTTTTTCACTTGTGGGATGGAAGGAAAAGAGAGGAGTGCCAGTGAACTGGGGATCAGGAGGCGCAGGCTGGAATTGAGTCTGATCCAGTCTGGAACGTATGTTTCGAACTTTGTCTGAAAAAAAGGCAGAAAATATGGATGGAAGTTCAGACAGGCTGTGGGTGTTAGGCAGAGGAGTTGTTTTTGCAGATCCAAGGAGATTTGAGGTGAGGGAAAAAAGAGATTTTATGGATGTAGCACAGAGATGGGTAAACATCGTCATATTTATACACACAATCTCACCATTGATAAACTTTGGAGCTCAAGCTGAGGAACAACAACAACAACAACAACAACAACAACAACAACAAATCAATTCAAACTAAAACCAAAAGTGTCTTCTTTTTTTCAGAATTGACCAAGGACAGCAGCATTCATCATGGACAGTAATGACTGAAGGGTTACCTAAGCAGCCATGATGCAGGAGGATAATGTTAAAGTCGCTGTCAGGGTAAGATATAGAATGTATACACATTTTTGTATCGAGGCAACTATTGAAGATTATATTACTGTTTCTGGACTGGGTGACAGAACATAGTTATTTCAAGAAATAGTAACTGTTATTCAGCTCTCCTAAATCCTTTCTGTTTTCTTTGCGGTTATAACCCCCCCCCCCCCCCCCCCCAATTTTGTTAACTTAAAAATAGGGATAACAACAGGCATTGATGCAGTGGAACACTTAACAAAAATTATTTCTGTTTGTTTGTTGGTTTTATTCAGTGTTACCATTTCTGTGTCTAGTTTTCTATGTATTCTGTACATTTCTAACATTTTTTTTACTATTTTGCAAAGGAGATGAAAAATTGTAAAAAATCAATTCAGCATTTGTAAATTTTTCAGTTTCACTCTGTACTTCCGGGTTTGGACACTTAGAAAGTGGGGTACTTGGCAGGGAGATCCGTGTTCCCTCCTACCCTATGTAATAATAATAATAATAATAATAATAATAATAATAATAATAATAATAATGTATGGAATTTATATAGCGCTGAATCTTGTAAAGCAACAAATCAAAGCGCTCAGATGACTTTTTTTTTTCCTCGAGGATAATGGAATAAGCACTCATGTGCTTTTTTACATCCACTGATCCAGTCCCCATGTGTATACGGTTTTGTAAATTTTGTCATCTGTTCCCACTGGCACACAATGGCCTACTCTTTTGAAAAGCGCAACAGGATTTAATGTGTGCGCAAGATGTTCTGCATGCGTTCGCACATGGGGCCTCGGTTTATAGTCTCATCCGAAGGATGAGAATGTATAGATGAATGTATAGATGCTGTGGCTGACTCTCTTGAAGACTGCAATGAGTGACATACATACTGTATATATATATATATATATATATATATATATATATATATTATATTAATCACTGTCTTGTCATGACACTTGGGGTCACAGGTTCGACCCCTGCTACCCAAGGAGAAGCTCGGGGGAGAGCAGGTGTGTGTGCGTCTGGTGCCCAACTCTACTCAGGTAGTTGTGGGGAAAGACAGGTCCTTTACCTATGACTTCGCCCTGTCGCCTAAGGCCACTCAGGTGAGCTAGTGTTGGCATACAATGATACATACATGTACTTTCTGCCTGTGACAGGTTTTCTTGTCTAACTGTAATGCAGGTTTGTAGCCTGTGGTTTTTGAAGAGTGAGGGTGAAATGGTTTGAAACTTAAAATTTGTTGCTTTCTTTGAAGAAAGATTAGGGGGGTGGGTGCGTGTGTGTGTGTGTGTGCGTGCATGCGTGTGTGTGTGCGTGCATGCGTGTGTGTGTCCATGAAAACCAGGTATATATAAGTCCTCTTCATGTTTCTCAGTGCTTGGTCATTGTTATTGAGAACCTGTCTGTTGTCAGTCTGTCACACTGAAATGTCCAGTCATTGCTAACCTGTCTGTTGTCAGTCTGTCACACTGAAATGTCCAGTACCTTAGATCTTGATTTTGTGAGTTTTTTTCTTCTCTTTTTTCTGTTTGTACAGTTGGTTACATTTTTTTTCAGGGTGTGGGGGAAGGCAACTTTGGTTGTGATTTTTTGGAGTTGGGGGGTGGGGGTGGGGATAAAAATGGAAGTATTGAATACCTGTATGTTTGTAAGGTGAGTTTAGCTCCACCATATTTTGGACGTGAACAGTTGCTACTCCTGGTGAATATATATATATATATATATATATATATATATATATATAGATAGACTTGGAAGAGGAACATTGGTGAAGTTTACAGTGCAGGTTAAATGAGTGTTTTCAAGACTGGTGTTGACTGTGGTGCAGGAGGACACGTACAGGCAGTGTGTGGAGCCGCTGGTCCGGAGCATCTTTGAAGGCTACAACTCCACCGTCTTTGCTTATGGGCAGACTGTAGGTGGATGTGTGTGTGTGCGTGTGTTGTGTGGCGTGGTGTTGTGTGGTGTTGCGTTGCGTGTGTTGTGTGTGTGTGGTGTGTGTGTGTGTGTTGTGTGTTGCTGTGTTTTGTGTGGGGTGTGTGTGTGTGTGTGTGGTGTGTGCGTGGTGTGTGCGTGTGCGTGCGTGTGTGTGTGTGTTGTGTGTGTGTGCGTGTTGTGTGTGTTGTTGTGCGTGTGTGTGTGTGCGTGTGTGTGTGTGTGTGTGTGCGCGCGCGCGCAAGAGAAAAAGAGTAAGAGTGTGTGTTCTTGTGTGTGTGAGAGTGTGGGTGTATGTGAAATAGATGAGATGGAGAGAGTATGTGCAAGAGAGAAAGGAGAGAGTAAGAGTGAAATAGAGTGTTTGTTTGTGTGTGTGTGTGTGTGTGTGTGTGTGTGTGTGTGTGTGTGAACATGTATAAATTGTTTGCTTGCAAAAGTAGAAGACCCTCTGGTAAATGAAAAGACTGTAGATCTATGTGTTTCACACTTCAGTTAGCCACCATGAAGTTTCATCTGCCCTACATTTCATTGCTTGTGTGTTTTAACTTGCCATGGACTATTCACTATATTGATGGTGTAGAGGGTTGAGCCCTGAAGCAGAAGGGAATAAGCTGTGACTGTGTCCTCCTGATTCTCAGGGCTCAGGGAAAACCTACACCATCGGGGGAGGGGACATCTCCTCCCTGACGGAGGAGGAGTACGGCATCATACCACGCGCTTTGCACCAGATGTTTGAAATCATGAAGGTCTGTTGCTTGTGCACAGCGTCAACTTTCTCTTTTTATGACTTGAAGGAGTATAATTATCATATGTTATTGTTGTTTTTGCATTTTTGTTTGTTTTTAAAAAAAAAATTAGGAGTGTATGATGTTAATGTGTTTTATATCTCTATTTTGGACACGTAGTGAAGTCAACTGTGTTTCGAGATGGTTAGAACTGAAATGAGTTTTTAACCAAACTGCACTGTGATATATGTAAGTGGTATAAAGCTTTGTTTTTTATTAATAAGAGCTAGTTCCACTTGTGAGTTGCAGTTTGTTTAAAAAAAGCCATTGTGTCTTGTCTGTATGTGCAAACTCTTTTTTTTATGCGCAAACTCTTAGCACTATCAAGTTCAAGTAGTATGCAATCTACTGCTTGATTGTTTGCACGTCAACCACTTAAAAGTGTATGGATACAAATGGGTCAGTGTACATTTTTCTGTTTTTAAATAGTTAAAGCTCTTTAGAAAGTGTGAAATTCTGCTGCCCATTGTTTGTGTGGTGTTTCTGTTACCAACTGAGCTAAACAGCGTTTAGATTAATGTCCTGTAAAGAACCACCAACCACCACCACCATCATCATCAATATCTCTGCCATTAGGAATTTCTGATATTTAGAGCATAGGCATAAGAATAAAGCATCTAAACTTGATTCTCCATAATATGATTTCAAGCAGGCAGTTTAACCACTAGACTGCCTTACCCCGGAAATTTTCCGGGGCTAAACGTGCACCCTATACGCCAACAACCCAGAAAATTTCCGGGGTGTCGAACTGAAGTAAACAAGCCTGCTTCCTTGACTACAGTTAAAGGGAAAGAACTCCAAAATTAATGGAGACCACTCTCCTGTTGCATGGCAACATCGAGCTGCAAAAACGTGGCAAAAACGATCGTTTTTTCACTCGTATTTTGTGTTTTTATGCATGACTGCTTGGGAAGTTCTTGTTCAATTTTGCTGACACTTCTTGTTGAAGGCATCAATAAATTTACACAGCTGTAAAAGTGGCAAATAAAACTCTAGATTTACCTAACAGGGATGAAAACGATCGCGTATGATTCAGGAGATCGTGTATTTAAAAAACTTTGAATGAGATTTGGCCTAGACATATGTTTGACATTATTGAGATGGGGGGTACTCAGAATGACAGTGGTGATGAAGAAATCGTATTTATGGTCGATTTTTTACATTTTAAATATATTTTCGCAGTGAAATATCATGCTAACTAATTTGAGCTTGCCTTGAAGTAATCTACGATATATATATTGTCATTGGGTAGACTATCAGGAATATTCATGTAGTAGTTTCTGAGTAAGAGGGATATGAACATAGCATGGTACATAAGAATTTTATTCCCCGGCATATAGGGTGCACTTGCACTGGGCAGTTAAGAGGTTAAGATTGTGGCATGTTTCCTGTATGTGTGTGTGTGTATAGAAGTCTTTCTCTTCTAAGTCATTGAAAGGAAAAGTGTACTGTCTGTGTGTGTGATGTGTTATTAGAATTGCCCATTGTGAGAGCTGCTTATTTCCAAAGCATATCACCTATATTGATCACAGAGGTATAATGTCAGACTGAACAAAATGTGATCCTTTCTCTATTTGAAACACCTAGGTTTTAAAGACAATTTGCTTTTCTCTCATTTGCACACCGGTTGTAAAGCAATTGCTTTTCTCTCATTTTTGAAAAAAAATCCTTGATTGTAAAACAATGCTTTTCTCTCATTTCGAAAAAATCCCGAGTTGTAAAGACAATGGTTTTTCTCATTATGAACACTCCTAAGGTTGTAAAGAAATTGCTTTTTCTTTTTGCATTAATTTTAAAAACAATTTTCTTTTTTGAAAATTTTATTTTTAAAAACAATTGCTTTTCTCTCATTATGAACACATCCTAGATTTGTAAAGACAATTGCTTTTCCCCTCATTACGAAACACATCCTAGAGTTGTAAAGACAATTGCTTTTCTCTCATTCTGAACAACATCTAGGTTGTAAAGGACAATTGCTTTTCCTCATTCTGAAACAATCCTAGTTAGTTGCTTTTTACAACAACCTAGAGGAAGAATTGCTTTCCTTCATTTTTAAACTTTTAAAAGACAAGTTTTCCTTAGAAAATTTCCTGTAAAGCATTGCTTTTCTCTCATTACTGAACACATCCTAGAGTTGTAAAGACAATGGCTTTTCTCTCATTTCTGAACACATCCTAGAGTTGTAAAGACAATTGCTTTTCTCTCATTTCTGAAAACATCCTAGAGTTGTAAAGACAATGGCTTTTCTCTCATTACTGAAAACATCCTAGAGTTGTAAAGACAATTGCTTTTCTCTCATTTCTGAACACATCCTAGAGTTGTAAAGACAATGGCTTTTCTCTCATTACTGACACATCCTAGGTTTAAAGACAAAGGCTTTTCTTCCCCTTACTGAAACACATCCTAGAGTTAAAGACAATGCTTTCTCTCATTACTGAACACACCTAGATTGTAAAAAGTTGCTTTTTCTCTCATTACTGAAAACTTCTAATGAAAATTGCTTTTCTCTATTTAAAAATCTAATTTAAAAATTGCTTTTCTATTTTGAAACACATCCTAGAGTTGTAAAGCAATGCTTTTCTTCATTACTGAACATCCATAGAGTTGTAAAGACAATTGCTTTTCTCTCATTCGGGAAAAATCCTAGAGTTTAAAGACAATGGCTTTTTCTTCATTTTTGAACAAATCTAATGTAAAAATTGTTTTCCCTTTTGAAAAGGTTGTAAAGTGCTTTTCTCTATTTTTCTGTCTAGGTTGTAAACATGCTTTCTGCTTACCTGCCTTTGATTTTAAAGACAAAGCTTTTCTCTCATTTTGAATAAGTTCCTAGGTTGTAAAGACAATGGCCCATTCGAAACCCCCAGGAAACGGTTTTTTCTCATTACTGACACATCCTAGAGTTGTAAGAAATTGCTTTTATCTCATTTTAACATCCAGGTTTCATGCCCTTTCTCTCTTTATGTTTCCCCCCCCCCATCTGACCTTGATTGTAAAAATTTCTTTTCCTCTCATTACTGAACACAATCCTCATTTCGAAAGCTCCTTTGTTTCATTTCCCAACGCTTGCTGTGAGGTACGAGTGCGTGTGTCCCCATGTGGGATCTACAAGGAGGAGTTGCGGGACCTGCTGGACGTGGACACCTCCAGCAAAGACCTGCAAGTGCGGGAGATTTACAAAGGAAACACAAAGTCAGTGTCATCAGGCCATCAGTCATCAGTTCATTCAGTCAGCCAAGCCCGCGTCAGTCGTCGGGCCTCAGTCAGTTTTATCAGCAGGCCCCATCATTCAGTCAGGCAGGCAGGCGTCCAGTCAGCTCAGTCAGTCAGTCAGTTCAGTCAACAGTCAGTCAGTCAGTCAGGCCAAGGCCGGCAGCAGGCAGGCAGGCAGGCAGGCAGGCAGGCAGGCAGGCAGGCAGGCAGGCAGTCAGGCAGGCAGTCAGTCAGTCAGTCAGTGTCTTTGTTAACTCACTGACACACCCTGACATGTCTCACATTTGTTTGGCAGCTATTGTCTTACCACAAGACATTTTTTTAATAATCAGACAGTTGTTGCAAGTGTTTTTATGGCATTTTAATTGCGGTGCATGGTTCTTGCTTAAAGGAAATGTAAACATCTCAAAACGTGTTTGCAGAGTGAAAAGATAAGATTCAGTGCTGCGGTGATTTGGTACTTTTGATACCAGAGAACTGAAGTGAGAATGTAAAAAGCTAAATGACCAATGCAGGACCACAGATCTGTATAAAATATTAAAAATCTGAAGTATATTCCATAGTGACCTGATCCTGAAGAACGTGTGTTGGTAAAGCAGAAGAGAGTGACACTGAAGGATGAGCGCGTTGATTTGTTGCTTTACAAGATTCAGCGCTATATAAAGTTCCATACATTATAAGGCTGACACTGATTGTGGTTGTGGTTGTGGTTGTTGTGTGCAGTGATTATCGGAGCACAGGAGGAAGAGGTGAAGTCGCTGGACGAGGTGATGTCGCTGCTGGAGGCCGGGTCTGCTGCTCGCCACACCGGCTCCACGCAGATGAACGAGCACTCCAGTCGCTCTCACTCCGTCTTCACCATGTGGATCGGTGAGCTGAACACGCGTCGTGTTTACTCTTTACCGCTGTGATTGGCTGGTTGAACGACACACATACACCACTCACATCAGTGCCTACACATATGCACACATACACACTGGCAAACACACACTCACGCAGACACAGACACACACAGACCACAGACACACACACAGACACACTAACAGACACACATCAAGACACACACACAGACACACACATACACAGACACACACTCACACCCAAACTCTCTCTCTCTCTCTCTCTCTCTCACACACACACACACACAAGCACAAACACACACACACACAACATAAACACAACACACACACACACACACACACACACACACACACACACACAACACACACACACACCAAACTCTCTCTCTCTCACACAACACACACACACACACACACACACACACACACACACACACACACACACACACACACACACACACCAGTGTTGAAAGAGCAAATCGTGCAGAGTATATTTGCAAAATTGGGATGTTCATGGCAAAATTGGGATGTTCATGGCAAAATTGGGATGTTCATGGCCCCAGGTTAACAATTGTTCTTCAGACAGTTGGCTGTGTACTGGACACAGCTCACTGAAGTGTGGTCTCAGAGTTGAGCAGAACTCTTGTGTGTGTGTGTCTATGTGTGTGTGTGTGTGTTTTCAGGTCAGCAGTGGGCAGAGGTAGACCCCATGGCGGAAAAACGAGTCTGTGACAGTTCAGAGGAGGGTCATGATGGTATGTACACCACTGCTTCCTTTACAGTCATTAAGTTTTCATTAAATTTTTAACTGCTTCCTTTACAGTCATTAGGAGGCACCGTGGTCGAGTGGTTTAGGCGGTCAACTCGTGATCCAGAGGTCGCGGGTTCAATCCCCGCTCGGCTCGGTGTTGTGACCTTGGAAAAGACACTTTACTCCTATTTTCCTCACTCCACCCAGGTGTACAAGTGGGTACCAGCTCTGCTGAGGAAGTATCTGGCGACAGACTAGCGTCCTGTCACAGGGGTGGTGAAAAACTATCAGTTCGCTTAACGCTACAGAAACCGGGATAAGCTCCGGCTCTATGGGCCTTCTGGCTCAAAAGAACAAACTTTTTACAGTCATTAAGTTTTTATTAAGTTTTTAACTGCTTCCTTTAAAATCATAAAACTTTTTCAAGTGCTTTAAATATATTTTTTGTCCAGATGAACTTTGTTATATTGTCTCTCTTTGCTTGCTGTAAAGTTACACAGTTTTGAAAATCATTTTTTTGCTTTTCTTGTGAAGTAAGTTTTGTGATATTATCTCCCTTGAAAAACTGATAATGGCTGTGGTTTAGTTGGATTTGTCGTGAATATGATTACCTTTAAACCTTCCTTGAAATTTAAAGGATTTTTGCTTTTCCTCAATGGGAGCCCTACAAAGTATTCACAAGCTTACAGAGTTATTGTGTGTTCAGTCTAATTTTTGTGTTATGTTATTGTTAGCTGATCTTTTGGTAAGAAACATGTGGTAAACTTCAGTAGATATTTCTATTTTGGTCACTGGAGTTCCTCTAAAAAACATCCTCCTCAAGATTTAGGTAAAAATATGGGTGATTCATTTTGCAAGTTTTATTTTTTGTTGTTTTCTTTTAGTATATGAATCCTATGTACATGGCAGAGTTTTGCTTTGTTATATTGCAGAAAGTTGTCCCTGTATGTAATGTCCACTTTTCCACCATTCTGTATTGTCTGTCTTTTTACAGAAATTCCTCACTATATGTCGGGCAAGTTCCACTTTGTTGACCTGGCGGGGTCGGAACGAGCACACAGAACTGGCAATGTTGGTGATCGATTCAAAGGTGTGTGTGAGAATGCTTCTGTGTAGCTTTACGTCAGTGATGGATTCAAAGGTCTGTGTGTGAGAATGCTGCTGTGTAGCTTTACGTCAGTGATGGATTCAGAGGTGTGTGTGAGAATGCTGCTGTGTAGCTCAGAGAATTGCAGGGTTTGGAATGAAGGGGACTATAGTTAATGGTTTGTTAGTTTTTAGTTCAAGTGCAGATGTTCATGAAAAACATACATATTTTCTTTTGATTTGACAGAATTGTTTTTTTTCATTGAGCAGATTTTAGAAACTGAATTAGTGTTGTTGATTTTGCTGTGTATATTTGTTTTGTTGGTTTGGTGAGTGACGTAGTTACTAGTAAGTCACCTAGCTAGTTCACGTGTAAGTTTCTTTCTTGTGTTTGTTTCTTTATTTCTTCTCATCTTGCATATTGCAGTCTCCCTGAGGGGATGCCTTGGGCATGTCAGTATACTTGGCATCCCACATTGCAGAAATTCTGTGCTAGGAATTCCCCCTCTGTGTTTCTGCCTTGTTCCTTTTCTCCCTGTTACCTCCTTCTTGCCTGTTTTCTGCCTTCTGGGTCTACTCTCCTGTCTTGTTTCCAGAAAGACTTAAGACATACCAGTTCTCTCCCATGATGAAGTTGGATGTGCTGGGCCTGACTTGTCAGGAGCTTAATGGCAGTGCAGTGCACTTTTGATGACATGCAGGCGGCAGTAGCTGCTGTCTGAGTGTATGAAGAAGACTGTTGCTGTCAGTGTGTCCCAGCTCTGCCACATGTCACATCTTGACTTGACTTCTCCTCTGACTCCTTCAGGAGTTGTTGGGGCACTGCATTGAACTTTTCCAGGTATTATGTCTTAGGCAGGTTGACCCTGGCAGTCCTGGGTGCATGCTGGGTATGTTCATGTGATCTGTCCCACCAACTTAAGCTTTCATACCTTTCATACTCTTCCTTGAAACATGGATAGGGGTTCTTACTTGTGTGAAGGATGTTCCACGTGTGTTCGAACAAGGGACCTTTGCTTTATTGTCTCATCCAAAAGACTTTCAGGGGAGTAAATTCAGTGCCAATGTTAACTCTGGGAGAAAAGACACGCTGAGTGGGATACCTCAGCGAAGACTGAAACCTACCGATTCAGTTAACATCAGAAAAACCAGTACCATGCTCTACCGCTACACACCTTTGTCACTTTAGTATGGATGGTAGAAGACAACCCACAGCTTCAGTTGGCACCAAGGAGTACCGTGCTCTGCCACTCACACACACACCTGTGTCATATCATAGAGTGGTGACATCCTGATGCTGTGTTTCAGAATCCATCCACATCAACTCTGGTCTGCTGTCACTGGGCAACGTGATCAGCTCCCTGGGGGATCCGAAGAAGAAATCCAACCACATTCCATACAGGGACTCCAAGATCACCAGGATATTGAAGGTACGGCCTGCCCCCGGTTTTCTGACTGCTTGTGTGAGGGAGACACAGTGCCTGACGTTTTAGTGTGTGTGTAACACATTTCTGAAGTGTTAATGTGTGACACATTGCCTGAAGTTTGAGTGTGTGTGACACATTGCCTGAAGTTTTAGTGTGTGAGACACATTGCCTGAAGTTTTAGTGTGTGTGACACATTGCCTGACGTTTTAGTGTGTGTGACTCAGTGACACATTGCCTGAAGTTTTAGTGTGTGTGACATACTGTCTGAAGTTTTAGTGTGTGTGGCACATTGTCTGAAGTTTTAGTGTGTGTGTGTGACACATTGTCTGAAGTTTTAGTGTGTGTGACACATTGCCTGATGTTTTAGTGTGTGTGACACATTGCCTGAAGTTTTAGTGTGTGTGACACATTGTCTGAAATTTTAGTGTGTGAGACACATTGTCTGACGTTTTAGTGTGTGACACATTGCCTGAAGTTTTAGTGTGTGTGACACATTGTCTGAAGTTTTAGTGTGTGTGACACATTGTCTGAAGTGTTAGTGTGTGTGTGACACATTGTCTGAAGTTTTAGTGTGTGTGACACATTGTCTGAAGTGTTAGTGTGTGTGTGACACATTGCCTGAAGTTTTAGTGTGTGACACATTGTCTGAAGTTTTAGTGTGTGTGACACATTGCCTGAAGTTTTAGTGTGTGACACATTGTCTGAAGTTTTAGTGTGTGACATTGCCTGAAGTGTTAATGTGTGACACATTGTCTGAAGTTTTAGTGTGTGTGACACATTGTCTGAAGTTATAGTGTGTGAGACACATTGTCTGAAGTGTTAGTGTGTGTGACACATTGCCTGAAGTTTTAGTGTGTAGTTTTAGTGTGTGTGACACATTGCCTGAAATTTTAGTGTGTAGTTTTAGTGTGTGTGACACATTGTCTGAAGTTTTAGTGTGTGTGACACATTGCCTGAAGTGTTAGTGTGTGTGACACATTGTTGAAGTTTTAGTGTGTGTGACACATTTGAAGATTTAGTGTGTGTGACACATTGTCTGAAGTTTTAATGTGTGTGACACATTGTCTGAAGTTTTAGTGTGTGTGACACATTGTCTGAAGTTTTAGTGTGTGTGACACATTGCCTGAAGTTTTAGTGTGTGTGACACATTGTCTGAAGTTTTAGTGTGTGACACATTGCCTGAAGTTTTAGTGTGTGTGACACATTGTCTGAAGTTTTAGTGTGTGTGACACATTGTCTGAAGTGTTAGTGTGTGTGACACATTGTCTGAAGTTTTAGTGTGGTGTGTGACACATTGCCTGAAGTTTTAGTGTGTGACACATTGTCTGAAGTTTTAGTGTGTGTGACACATTGCCTGAAGTTTTAGTGTGTGAGACACATTGTCTGAAGTGTTAGTGTGTGTGACACATTGCCTGAAGTTTTAGTGTGTGTGACACATTGCCTGAAGTTTTAGTGTGTGTGACACATTGTTTGAAGTTTTAGTGTGTGACACATTGCCTGAAGTGTTAATGTGTGACACATTGTCTGAAGTTTTAGTGTGTGTGACACATTGTCTGAAGTTATAGTGTGTGAGACACATTGTCTGAAGTGTTAGTGTGTGTGACACATTGCCTGAAGTTTTAGTGTGTAGTTTTAGTGTGTGTGACACATTGCCTGAAGTTTTAGTGTGTAGTTTTAGTGTGTGTGACACATTGTCTGAAGTTTTAGTGTGTGTGACACATTGCCTGACGTTTTAGTGTGTGTGACACATTGTCTGAAGTGTTAGTGTGTGTGACACATTGTCTGAAGTTTTAGTGTGTGTGACACATTTGAAGATTTAGTGTGTGTGACACATTGTCTGAAGTTTTAGTGCGTGTGGCACATTGTCTGAAGTTTTAGTGTGTGAGACACATTGTCTGAAGTTTTAGTGTGTGTGTGACACATTGCCTGAAGTTTTAGTGTGTGTGACACATTGTCTGAAGTTTTAGTGTGTGTGACACATTGCCTGAAGTTTTAGTGTGTGACACATTGTCTGAAGTTTTAGTGTGTGTGACACATTGCCTGAAGTTTTAGTGTGTGACACATTGTCTGAAGTTTTAGTGTGTGTGGCACATTGCCTGAAGTTTTAGTGTGTGTGAGACACATTGTCTGAAGTTTTAGTGTGTGAGACACATTGTCTGAAGTTTTAGTGTGTGTGACACGGCTGAAGTTTTAGTGTGTGTGGCACATTGCCTGAAGTTTTAGTATCTGACACATTGCCTGAAGTTTTAGTGTGCATGTGACACATTGCCTGACGTTTTAGTGTGTGTGTGTGACACATCCTTCCTTCATGATGTTGGATGTGTCACACACACACACTAAAACGTCAGGCAATGTGTCACATGCACACTAAATGAAGGATCAGTCAGCATTGGTGGCAGAACGATCACAAACCTCCGCTTCGCAGATGACATTGATGGAATAGCAGGATCAGAAAAAGAGCTTGCCAGCCTAACAGAACACTTGAATAAGGCCTCCAAAACATACGGCATGGAAATCAGTGCAGAGAAGACCAAACTGATGACTAATAACACCAACGGCATTAGCACTGATAGGGTTAATGACCAGAAGTTGGAAACAGTTCAAAGCTTCAAGTACCTGGGAGCCATTGTATCAGACCAGGGATCCAAGCCAGAAGTAGTATGCAGGACTGCACAGACAATAACAGCTTTGTCAAAACTAAACACCATCTGGAGAGATAAGAACATCTCATTACCCTCCAAGATCAGACTAATGCGCTCCCTTGTCATATCCATTTTTTCTGTATGCCTGTAAAATCATGGACCCTGACTGCAGATTTGGAGAGAGAGTACAGGCAGTGGAGATGAGAATGCTTTCGGAGACTCCTTGCATCTCCTACAAAGACCACATAAGCAACGAAAGCGTGCATAAAGAATCCAGCAAACCATTGGACCCTATGAGAACCTTCTAACGATCGTTGAAAAAGCGTAAATTTAAAAATGGTATGGGCATGTCACAAGATCCAAAGGACTTGCAAAGACAGTTTTACAAGGCACTGTCCAAGGAGGAAGAAGAAGAGGCAGACCAAGGAAGAGCTGGGAGGATAACATCAGCGAATGGACAGGCCTAGAACTCAACAAAACCCTGAGAAAGGCAGAACAGAGAGAGGAATGGAGGGAACTGGTTGTTGAGTCTTTGAGGGTGCCCCCATGGTCGTCAGACTACGGGACAGATAGATAGATAGATAGTGTGACACATTGCCTGAAGTTTTAGTGTGTGTGACACATTGCCTGAAGTTTTAGTGTGTGTGACACATTGCTTGAAGTTTTAGTGTGTGTGACACATTGCCTGAAGTTTTAGTGTGTGTGACACATTGCCTGAAGTTTTAGTGTGTGTGACACATTGCCTGAAGTGTTAGTGTGTGTGACACATTGTCTGAAGTTTTAGTGTGTGTGACACATTCCTGAAGTTTTAGTGTGTGTGACACATTGCCTGAAGTTTTAGTGTGTGTGACACATTGCCTGAAGTTTTAGTGTGTGTGACACATTCCTGAAGTTTTAGTGTGTGTGACACATTGTCTGAAGTTTTAGTGTGTGATCCTCCTGGATGATTGAGTATGGGTGTCTTTATTGCTGGGATACAAAACGATTGTGTGTGTTTATTTGTCCTTAGAGCTAGGTGTGTACATATTATGTTGTCAGATCATGAGCTAAGTTTAGAGTGTAGGAACTGAAAACTTGTGCAGTCAGAAGACAAAGCGTCTTGTTGCTCACAGGTTGAAGCTTGGATGTGTCGCTCGCCTTGCTTTGAAGTTTAGAGGTGTGGTTCTCCACAGCCGGAGTTTTCAGTGTGTGCTATTTCTTGGTACTGTGCCGTTCCAGAACTTTCCTTCATGTGGAATTATGTGGTGATTGAAGTCCTATATGTGGTGATTGAAGTCCTATATGTGGTGATTGAAGTCCTATATGTGGTGATTGAAGTCCTATATGTGGTGATTGAAGTCCTAGTATCAAGTTATTCTGTCAGGTGGTGATAGATCTTGAGGATTTTGAGGCAGTGACTCTTATAGTAGTACTTTACCAGAAGGTAGGAGATACTTTTCGTTACATTTTGAAAATATCATTTACTGATATGATGACAGAACCAGAAAAGCTGGTGAATGAGTACAAAGTGACTGGTTTTACCCCGGTGGTTCAGTAATGTGGCATGGGGTATCAACCTGGCAACTGATTTGACTTCATTTGTGCTAGGCAGATGTTCTGTAGGTGGTGCTTTGTGTGTTTTTTCTGGTTTTGTTTTGCTGTTATTTTTATTTGGAATTGATGTTGACTTTCACTCTGTGTGATGTGTGTGTTCAGGATTCTCTAGGAGGGAACGCCAAAACTGTGATGATTTGTTGTATCAGTCCAGCGTCCGCCAACTTTGACGAGTCGCTCAATGCGTTGAAGTATGCCAACAGGGTAAGTCATGGAGTGGGAGGAGAAAGAGAGAGAGAGAGAGTGTGTGTGTGTTTGTGTTGTGTGTGTGTGCGTGCTTTTCCAAGCATTTTGTTTGTAAGTATACACAAGATGGGTGTATATATACAGGCATGCAGTAGTAATGACTTGTTTTTTAAAGGGGCAGAATGAGCCCAGAAACATTTGGACTAAGTTCAGCTTTCAGAGAGACAGGAGTGGGTTGTATCAGCTTTTCTTCCCTCACAGCTAGTGCCTGATTGAAAGGGCAGCTGGGGCTAGGTGGGGAAACAGTTCAGAGGGTCAGTTGTTTAAATCCTTGTGCATCTGAATGGTTTGTTGTTGCCAAACACATTATCACCTTCATTGCCATATTGTAACCAATCTCTCTTCCCTTCTGGGCATTGAGAACTTGTTTTTTCAGGCAGCTGTCTGTTAATATTTGTGTTTTGTATTCTGAATGTACACTGGGGGCATTTGTTGCTCATAGTGTTAGTTTACTGTATATATTGATGAGTGATGTGGTTAGGAGACTGTAGTGATTGATGTTGTCAGGAGCCTGTAGCAATGGATGAGATGTTGTTGGTGTTGGTGTTGTGCCAGGCGCGGAACATCAAGAACAAGCCAGTCATCAACAGGGACATCCAGTCCATTCGCTTCGAGGAGATGCAGTCAGAAATCATGGTGGGTTGTCGGCGTGGATGATGAAAAACTGTTCTGTTTTCTGTAACCCCTTGCTATGATATCCAGTTTCAGGGAATGTATTTGCTAAGTTTTTGTATGCGTGGCTGAGTGAAACCATTAAAGAGAGGAAGAGTGCAGCACAGGTTGTGTGTGTAGATTGTGTGTTGGTCAGTCGACCTGGCTGTGTGGTGTGTGCAGACACCAGCGATCAACTAGACATACTGGAAGTTTGAGTGTAGAGTATGTATGTAAACCAGTTCCCACGATTGTGTGTATGGGTGGTGCGACAGTACGGTGTGTGCAGGCACGAATGTTCAAACAGGCACAATGTATTGCAGTCTAGAACATGTGTACACCAGTTCACATGATTGTGTACCTGAGTTGGGGTGACTGAGGTGTGCACAAGCACAAATGTTTAAACCAGCACAGCATATTGTAGAACATATGTAAAGCACTTCAGATGGTTATGTGTGTACGTGATTTAAGGTGACTGTATGATGTGTGCATGCACAAAATGTTCAAACAGGCACAGTGTATTGTAGAACGTGTGTTCAGAAGGTTTGTGTCCATGAGTTAAGGTGACTGAACTATGTGTAAAGGTAACTGTGTCTATGATTTAAGGCGGCTGTACTCTTATGTGCATGATTTAAGGCGGCTGTACTCGTGTGTGCATGATTTAAGGTGGTTGTACTTGTGTGTGCATGATTTAAGGCGGCTGTACTCGTGTGTGTGCATGATTTAAGGTGGCTGTACTTGTGTGTGCATGATTTAAGGTGGCTGTACTCTTATGTCCATAATTTAAGGTGGCTGTACTCTTGTGGGCATGATTTAAGGCGGCTGTACTCGTGTGTGCATGATTTAAGGTGGCTGTACTTGTGTGTGCATGGTTTAAGGCGGCTGTACTCGTGTGTGTGTGCATGATTTAAGGTGGCTGTACTTGTGTGTGCATGATTTAAGGCGGCTGTACTCGTGTGTGTGCATGATTTAAGGTGGCTGCACTTGTGTGTGCATGATTTAAGGTGGCTATACTCTTTGTGCATGATTTAAGGTGGCTGTACTTGTGTGTGCATGATTTAAGGTGGCTGTGAGTGCATGATTTAAGGTGACTGTGTGCTGTGTGTGTATGATTTAAGGTGACTGTGTGTGCATGATTTAAGGTGACTGTGTGCTGTGTGTGCACGATTTAAGGTGACTGTGTGCTGTGTGTGCATGATTTAAGGTGACTGTGTGCTGTGTGTGCATGATTTAAGGTGACTGTGCTCTGTGTGCATGATTTAAGGTGACTGTGTGCTGTGTGCATGACTTAAGGTGGCTGCACTCTGTGTTCACATGACTTAAGGTGGCTGCACTCTGTGTTTACATGACTTAAGGTGGCTGCACTGTGTGTTCACATGACTTAAGGTGGCTGCACTCTGTGTTTACATGAGTTAAGGTAGCTGTGTGCTGTGTGTGCAGGCGTTGAGGGAGGAGCTGGCGCAGCAGAGGACCACGGTGCAGAGTGCCTACAGCGACACCAGGCCTGAACACAGCGCCAACCACATCAGAGACCTGGAGCAGAAAATCAACAGGTCACCGCAGTGTTGTCTGTCTGTCTGTCTGTCTGTCTATTTCTTTCTTTTTCTCTTTCTTTCTTTCTTTCCTTTCCTTCCTTCCTTCTTTCTTTCTTTCTTTCTTTCTTTCTTTCTTTCTTTCTTTCTTCCTTCCTTCCTTCCTTCTTTCTCTTCTTTCTTTTCTTTCTTTCTTTCTTTCTTTCTTTCTTTCTTTCTTTCTTTTCTTTCTTTCTTTCTTTCTTTCTTCCTTTCTTTCTTTCTTTTTCTTTCTTTTATTTTGAGGAAAATGAAATAAGCACTTGTGTGCTTCTTTACATCCAGTCCCCTTGTGCATGCAGTTTTGTAAATTTTATCATGTCTTCCCACCAGCACAAACAACCGACTCCTCGTAAAGGCGGAATGGGTTTAACGTGTGTGCAACATGTTCTGTGTGCGTTTGCACCTGGGGTGTCAGTTTGTAGTCTCACCTGAACTTTCAGGGGATTGGAGTCTGTACTGAGGTTAACTCCAGAGGAGAACCCCCTTGAACAGACACCTTGGTAGTGGCTGAAACCCTTGCTGGAACCCGGGCCATCGAGTGACCAGCACAAGATGCAGGACTGACCACCAGGCTATCCCAGCGAGGAGGAGCAAAGAGCTGTGTGAACAGTCAGTTAACGTTAATCAGGATACAGTGTGCCTCTGGCTAAAGGCAAACCGCAGTAGTGACTTTATGTGTGTGCAGTCTGTATGATCTCGCTAAGTGTGTGTGTGTGTGTGTGTGGTGTGATAAATGTTGGAGACAGATAGGCAAAGATGATTGGGGCTATGCATGAAGACGTTTGTTGGAAGCCTACATCATTGTGCTGCTTCATGCTCTCTCTCTCTCTCTCTCTCTCTCTCTCTCTCTCTCTCTCTCTCTCTCTCTCTCTCTCTCTCCTTCTCCTCTCTCTCTCTCTCTCTCTCTCTCCTCTCTCTCTCTCCTCTCTCTCTCTCTCTCTCTCTCTCTCTCTCTCTCTCTCTTCCTTGACTCCCAGAGGAGTTGTTGGGGCTCGGTGCTGAACTTTTCAGGCTGTGTCTCTTCAGCAAGTCAAACCTAGCGGAGCCCATCCCTCTCCAGGCACAGGATGCATGCTGGGCATGTTGATGTCTCTAGAACCCACTAAACACTGACATTCTTCTTCATCGTCAAACGCTCAGACAGCAACTGTTGTTGTCTGTCATATGAGCGAAAATGTGCTGCGCTGCTGTTGAATCCCTGACAAACCAGGCCCTGCACATCTGACTTCGGCATGGGAGAGATCTTGTGGAAAAAAGGCAGGAGAGTGGATCAAGAATGAGGTGACAGGAAGAAAAGGAACAAGGCAGAAACAAAGAGAGGGATAGAAAAGAGGGAAGTCCTAGCACAGAATTTCCAGAAGGTGGGGATGCTGTTTATACTGACAGGCCCCTGGCATCCCCATGGGAAAAACACTTGACATGAATCACAGGAGTTTTAGCATGCGTACTTGATCTTGGCATTGGCAGGTCTGTGCTTTAACTTGACCTGGGAAATGGTAAAAATCCCCATCCTTAATTCACCGGCTGCCGAGATTCGAACCCACAGCTTGATGGACTCTTGAGGATGGAAGTGAAAACAACTCTTAACCGCTGGGCTATAGCGTGGGTCGTATGGGTGACGGTGTTGTGTTGATGTGGGTGACGGTGTTGTGTTGATGTGGATGACGGTGTTGTGTTGATGTGGGTGACGGTGTTGTGTTGATGTGGATGACGGTGTTGTGTTGATGTGGGTGACGGTGTTGTGTTGATGTGGGTGACGGTGTTGTGTTGATGTGGGTGACGGTGTTGTGTTGATGTGGTCGTGGTTCAGGCTGGAGACGGAGTGTGCATTGATGTTGTTGTGTGTTGATGTGGGTGATGGTGTTGTGTTGATGTTGTTGTGCATTGATGTTGTTGTGTGTTGATGTGGTCGTGGTTCAGGCTGGAGATGGAGTGTGTGTTGATGTGGTCGTGTGTTGATGTGGTCGTGTGTTGATGTGGTCGTGTGTTGATGATGTTGTGTGTGATGTGGTCATGTGTTGATGTTGCTGTGTGTTGATGTGGCTGTGTGTTGATGTTGCTGTGTGTTGATGTTGTGTGTTGATGTTGTTGTGTGTTGATGTGTCATGTGTTGATGTTGCTGTGTGTTGATGTGGCTGTGTGTTGATGTGGTTGTGTATTGATGTGGTCATGTGTTGATGTGGCTGTGTGTTGATGTGGTCGTGTGGTCATGTGTTGATGTGGTCATGTGTTGATGTGGTCATGTGTTGATGTTGCTGTGTGTTGATGTTGCTGTGTGTTGATGTGGTCATGTGTTGATGTGGTCATGTGTTGATGTGGCTGTGTGTTGATGTGGCTGTGTGTTGATGTGGCTGTGTGTTGATGTGGCTTGTGTTGATGTGGCTGTGTTGATGTGTGTTGATGTGGTCATGTGTTGATGTGGCTGTGTGTTGATGTGGTCGTGTGTTGATGATGTTGTGTGTTGATGTGGTCGTGTGTTGATGTGGCTGTGTGTTGATGTGGTCGTGTGTTGATGTGGCTGTGTGTTGATGTGGCTGTGTGTTGATGTGGTCATGTGTTGATGTGGTCATGTGTTGATGTGGCTGTGGTTGATGTTGTTGTGTGTTGATGTGGCCGTGTGTTGATGTGGTCATGTGTTGATGTGGTCATGTGTTGATGATGTCGGTGTTGATGTGGTCGTGTGTTGATGTGGTCGTGTGTTGATGTGGTCGTGTGTTGATGATGTTGTGTGTTGATGTGGTCATGTGTTGATGTGGCTGTGTGTTGATGTGGTTGTGTGTTGATGTTGCTGTGTGTTGATGTTGTGTGTTGATGTTGTTGTGTGTTGATGTGGTCATGTGTTGATGTTGCTGTGTGTTGATGTGGCTGTGTGTTGATGTGGTCATGTGTTGATGTGGCTGTGTGTTGATGTGGTCGTGTGGTCATGTGTTGATGTGGTCATGTGTTGATGTGTCATGTGTTGATGTTGCTGTGTGTTGATGTGGCTGTGTTGATGTGGTCATGTGTTGATGTGCTGTGTGTTGATGTGGTCATGTGTTGATGTGGTCATGTGTTGATGTTGCTGTGTGTTGATGTGGCTGTGTGTTGATGTGGTTGTGTATTGATGTGGTCATGTGTTGATGTGGCTGTGTGTTGATGTGGTCGTGTGGTCGTGTGGTCGTGTGTTGATGTGGTCATGTGTTGATGTGGTCATGTGTTGATGTTGCTGTGTGTTGATGTGGTCGTGTGTTGATGTGGTCATGTGTTGATGTGGTCATGTGTTGATGTGGCTGTGTGTTGATGTGGTCGTGTGTTGATGTTGCTGTGTGTTGATGTGGCTGTGTGTTGATGTGGTCATGTGTTGATGTGGTCATGTGTTGATGTGGTCATGTGTTGATGTGGCTGTGTGTTGATGATGTTGTGTGTTGATGTGGTCGTGTGTTGATGTGGCTGTGTGTTGATGTGGTCGTGTGTTGATGTGGCCGTGTGTTGATGTGGCCGTGTGTTGATGTGGCCGTGTGTTGATGTGGCCGTGTGTTGATGTTGTTGTGTGTTGATGTGGTCGTGTGTTGATGTGGCCGTGTGTTGATGTGGTCATGTGTTGATGTGGTCGTGTGTTGATGTGGTCGTGTGTTGATGTGGCTGTGTGTTGATGATGCTGTGTGTTGATGTGGCTGTGTGTTGATGTGGCTGTGTGTTGATGTGGTCGTGTGTTGATGTGGTCATGTGTTGATGTGGTCATGTGTGATGTGCTGTGTGTTGATGTGGCTGTGTGTTGATGTGGCTGTGTGTTGATGTGGCTGTGTGTTGATGTGGCTGTGTGTTGATGTGGCTGTGTGTTGATGATGTTGTTGTTGATGTGGTCGTGTGTTGATGTGGCTGTGTGTTGATGTGGTCGTGTGTTGATGTGGCCATGTGTTGATGTGGTCATGTGTTGATGTGGCTGTGTGTTGATGTGGCTGTGTTGATGTGTGTTGATGTGGTCATGTGTTGATGTGGCTGTGTGTTGATGTGGCTGTGTGTTGATGATGTTGTGTGTTGATGTGGTCATGTGTTGATGTGGCTGTGTGTTGATGTGGTCATGTGTTTGATGTGGCTGTGTGTTGATGTGGTCGTGTGTTGATGTGGTCATGTGTTGATGTGGTCATGTGTTGATGTTGTTGTGTGTTGATGTGGCTGTGTGTTGATGTGGTCATGTGTTGATGTGGCGTGGTCCAGGCTGGAGACGGAGTGTGCACACTACCGCATGATCGCGGAGGAGGCCTACAAGCAGCTGGTGGACATCCAGGGCAGAGACGTCCTCTCCAAGAGTCTGGACGTCCGCCTGAGGGACTGGCTGGAGCTGATGGAGGAGGTCAGTTCGCTGTGTGGGTGTAGATGTGTAGGGGTGTGTGTGTGGTGTGTGTGTTGTGTGGTGGTGTGTGTGTGTGTAGGTGTGTGTGTGTGTAGTGTGTGTGTGTGTGTGTGTAGATGTAGTGTGTGTGTGTGTAGGTGTGTGTGTGTGTAGTGTGTGTAGGTGTGTGTGGTAGGTGTGTGTGTGTGTGTGTAGGTGTGTGTGTGTGTGTGTGTGTGTTAGGTGTGTGTGTGTGTAGGTGTGTGTGTGTGTAGTTGTGTGTGGTTGTGTGTTGTAGGTGTGTGTGTGTGTGTGTGTAATGTGTGTGTGTAGGTTGTGTGTGTGTAGGTGTGATGTGTAGGTAGTGTGTGTGTGTAGTGTTGTTGTGGTGTAATTGTGTGTGTATGTATGTTGTGTGTAGATGTAGCTGTGTGTGGTGTAGGTGTGTGTCTGTAGGTTGTGTGTGTATTGTGTGTGTGTGAGTTGTTGTTGGGGTTACGTGTGATGATGTAGGTGTGATGGCTGTGGTGTGTGTGACTGAGGTGATGTGACTGGTGCTGGTGATGTGAGCTTGTGCTGACTTGGGACTTGATGGACTTGACTGTGACTGCGATGGACTGTGCTGTGACTGGACTTGTGGATGGTGATTGATGGATGCTGGGACTGGACTGGACTGGACTTGGATGGACTGGACTGGACTGTGATGGACTGGACTTGAATGTTACTGACTGGACTGACTTGACTTGGACTGGACTGACTTGGACTTGACTGACTTGAATGCTGACTGGCTGGACTGGACTTGAATGGACTGGCTACTGGACTTGATGGTACTGGACTTGAATGGACTGGACTGGACTGGACTTGACTATGGACTGGACTGGCTGGACTGGACTGCTGAACTGCTGACTGGACTGGACTTGACATGGACTTGATGACTTGACTGGACTTGGACTGGACTTGCTGGACTGATGGACTGGACTACTATGGGCTGGACTGGACTGGACTTGAACTGGACTGGATGGCTTGACTGGACTGGACTGGACTGGCTTGACTGGACTGGCTGACTGGACTGGACTGGGCTTGACTGGACTGGACTGGACTGGCTTGACTGGACTGGACTTGACTGGCTGGACTGGACTGGCTTGACTGGACTGGACTGGACTGGGCTTGACTGGACTGGACTGGACTTGACTGGACTGGACTGGGCTTGACTGGACTGGACTGGACTGGGCTTGACTGGACTGGACTGGACTGGGCTTGACTGGACTGGGCTTGACTGGACTGGACTGGACTGGGCTTGACTGGACTGGACTTGACTGGACTCAACTGGACTTGACTTGACTTGGCTGGACTTGGCTGGACTTGGCTTGACTTGACTTGGCTGGACTTGGTTTGACTTGGCTTGAATGGACTGGACTGGACTTGAATGGACTGGACTTGACTTGAATGGACTTGACTTGACTGGATTTGAACGGACTTGGCTTGACTTGACTGGACTTGGCTGGGCTTGGCTGGACTGGGCTTGGCTGGACTTGACTTGACCCAACTTGACCCAACATGACCCGACTTGTCTCGACTTGACTTAACCTGACTTGCCTGTACTTGATTTGACTGGACCTGGCATAACCTGACTTGGCTTGGTTTCTCTACGCACGCAGATCAAGAACAAGGTTCCAGCCACGCTGAGCAGAGAGGACCTGCAGAACGAAACCATCAAGAGTCTCCAGTCCCAGCTGAACAAGGTGTGTGGCTTTGTGTTATGTGTGTGGTGTGTGTGTGTGGTGTGTGTGTGTGTGTGTGTGTGTGGTGTGTGTGTGTGTGGGTGGCTGTATGTTTGTGAATGAAACCATCAAGAGTCTCCAGTCCCAGCTGAACAAGGTGTGTGGCTTTGTTGGCACCACAGCCAGCCCGCTTTGGTTTGGTGTATATATATATGTGTGTGTGTTGTGTGTGTGTGGTGTGTGTGTGGCTGTGTGTGTGTGGTGTGTGTGGCTGTGTGTGTGTGGCTGTGTGTGTTTTTTATTTTTATTTAAAATTAAAAAAAACAACTTTTATATCGAGGATAATGGAATAAGCACGTGCTTTTTTACATCCAGTCCCCGTGTGTATGCAGTTTTGGAAATTTTGTCATCTGTTCCCACCGGCACACAATTGCCTACTCTTACGAAAAATGGAACAGGATTTAACGTGTGCGCAAGATGTTCTGCGTGCGTTCATGTGTTCATGTGTGTGTGTGGCTTTTTTATTTTTATTTTTTGTGTGTGTGTGTGGTTTTGCAGTGTCGGTCAGACCTGAAGAGTGATGAGGAAATCTTCGCTGACAAAACCAGGGAGGTCAAACAGCTGACGGAACAGTTACAGGAACTGGTCGGTAGAAAGTGTGTGTGTGTATGTATGTGTGTGTATGCGTGCGTGTGTGTGTGTGTATGTGTGTGCGTGCGTGTGTGTCTGTGTCTGTGTGCGTGTGTGTGTGTGTATGTGTGTGTGTGCGTGCGTATGTGTGTGTGCGTGTGTGTGTGCGTGCGTGCGTGTGTGTGTGTGTGTGTGTGCGTGTGTGTGTGTGTGCATGTGTGTGTGCGTGTGTGTGTGCGTGCGTGTGTGTGTGTGCGTGTGTGTGTGCGTGTGTGTGTGCTTACAGTATTAAAGTTAATATTTCTTCACAGACTGGTTTTAGACAACAGATCAGAAAAGTGTAACTCTACTGAAATGTGTTTGTACACACACATACACACACACACACACACACACACACACACACACACACACACACACACACACACACACACACACACACACACACACACACACACACACACACACACACACACACACACAACACACACACACACACACACACAACACACACAACTCACACACACAACCCCACACACACACACACACACACACACACACACACACACACACACACACACACACACACACACACACACACACACACCACACACACACACACATATAATATATCTATATAAAATATGTATATGACCCTCCACCACATAATGAGTCACATTGTATTGGAGATAAATCTTAATTTGTTTATATATATATATATATAATATATATATATATATATATAATTATATATATATAATATATATATATAAAGCTGTTCAATTAAAAAACAACAACAACAACTTGAAAATTGGACTTTTCTATGGGAAGTTATATCAGTTCGTTTGGTTGGTTTTGGGGTGGGTTTTTTTTCTTCTCATTCCTGGGTTAGAGCTCCGAGGTTGACCAGTGGTGAAGTTTTGCACATGCGACCATGTTTTCCCACCATGAAGGTAGCCACATTTCGAATTCGGGGATTCTATCACATTGAAACAGTAAGTAGACTCCAGGAAGTGATAAAAATGAGAAATGGACGAATTGTGCATGGCAAGAGGGGTGAAGATGAGGAGGGGTTGGTGAGTGTGGAGGGAGGGCTGCAGGACAGCTGTGTGTGCAAGTGTGTAGTGAAGACGTTGTTGTTGTTGGTGGTGGTGGCTGTGACACTGACACACACACACACACTTACTACTGCTGCAGGGGCAGCATGCGGAGGAGAGCAGCATGGCTGTGGTGGAGTGGCAGGAGAAGGTGCAGCAGCAGCAACAGCAGCTGGTGCAGCAACAGCTCCGCATACAGCAGCTGGAGGCAGCGCTGAAGGTCAGCACACCTGAGGTTCCAGGGGAGGGGGGGGGAGAGGAGGGGGGATGGAAGCATGAACTGTTGTTCTTTCAAGTGTCATTTTACTTATTTTATTTCATGATTTCTCTTACTGGATTTTTCTGGGTGTAGTTGGCCGCGCAGTTTTCTAGTGGTGATATACAGATATGAGGGGTTACATTGTTCCAGGTGTCCTCCACGAACTGTGACACCAACTGGCATGACAAAACTACAGGTGTTGCAATGAACACCAACTGACATTATAAACTACAGGTGTTGCAATGAACACCAACTGGCATGACAAAACTACAGGTGTTGCAATGAACACCAACTGACATGACAAAACTACAGGTGTTGCAATGAACACCAACTATCATGACAGATTACAGGTGTTGCAATGAACACTAACTGGCATGACAAAACTACAGGTGTTGCAATGAACACCAACTGGCATGACAAAACTACAGGTGTTGCAATGAACACCAACTGACATGACAAAACTACAGGTGTTGCAATGAACACCAACTATCATGACAGATTACAGGTGTTGCAATGAACACCAACTGGCATGACAAAACTACAGGTGTTGCAATGAACACCAACTGGCATGACAAACTACAGGTGTTGCAATGAACACCAACTGACATGACAAAACTACAGGTGTTGCAATGAACACCAACTGACATGACAAAACTACAGGTGTTGCAATGAACACCAACTGGCATGACAAACTACAGGTGTTGCAATGAACACCAACTGGCATGACAAACTACAGGTGTTGCAATGAACACCAGCTGACATGACAAACTACAAGTGTTGCAATGAACACCAACTGACATGACAAACTACAGGTGTTGCAATGAACACCAACTGGCATGACAAAACTACAGGTGTTGCAATGAACACCAACTGGCATGACAAACTACAGGTGTTGCAATGAACACCAACTGACATGACAAACTACAGGTGTTGCAATGAACACCAACTGGCATGACAAAACTACAGGTGTTGCAATGAACACCAACTGGCATGAGGGTTACATTGTTTCAGCTGTTACAATAAACTGACACCAACGGACACAAAGGATTACATTGTTACAGGTGATATGAAGGGTTAGTGTTACAGGTGACATGAAGGGTTACAGTGTTACAGGTGACATGAAGGATTAAATATATTGTTACAGGTAGCATGGATAGTCACATTGTTATAGGTAACATGGATAGTTTTATTGTTACAGGTGACATGAGGGTTACATTTTACAGATAACATGGATAGATACATTGTTACAGGTGATATGAAGGGTTCGATTTTACAGGTAACATGAATAGATTGTTACAGGTGACACGAAGGGGATACATTTTACACGTAACATGGATAGATACATTGATACATGTGACATGAGGGGTTACATTGTTACAGGTGACATGGATAGTCACATGGGTACGTGAGACATGAAGGGTTACATTTTACAGATAACTCGGATAGATACATTGTTACAGGTGACATGAGGGGTTACATTTTCAGGTGACATGGATAGTTACATGGGTACGTGTGACATGAAGGGTTACGTTGTTACAGGTGTCTACGGTAAACAGCAGCAGCGTGATGAACTCTGACACCAACCTGTCCAGCATCCCCCCCTCCTCCACCCGCCGCCCCAAATCTGTGCCTGCCCACCTCCACAGCACCCCCGATAATAACGTACGTCTGCCTGTGTGTGGGCATCCATCCTGTTCGATATGACTGTGTGTGTGTGTGTGATGTATGTCGTATATGTGTGAACATTGTTTCAGTTCATTATGGCTGTGTGTGGTGTATGTCTATATCTGTGTGAATGAGGCTTCATATTGAAGATTGTTTCAGTTAATATTGTAGGTGTGTGTGTGTGTGTGTGTGATGTACATCTTCTTGTGCTTTTTTGTGTGAATGGGGCCTTGTTTTAAAGAGACAGGGACAGTGTTGAATGAAAAGACTGAATTATTGACTGGAAAAAAAGGTCACTTCGATGGAGAAGGCTCATCAATGTCAAACCTCCCCTGGGAGAAACATGACAAAAAAGGAAGGAGAAGAAGAAGAAGAAAAGGTCAGTTTAAACAGACTGGAACAGTAGATGTGAGTGCAGTCAAGAATGCGGTTGATGCTGACGAGGGACTGCCGACTGTCTCTCTCTCTCTCACAGAGCGGGCGGTTACGGCCCCCGTCGCGTCACGTGAAGACCAGCCCTGCCCTGTTCTCTGTGGACCGCGTGATGCAGAGTTTCCGCGCACGGTCGCAGCTGCTGGTCAGTCGGCTGGAGGACACGGACGAGGTGCTGCACCAGACCTTCTCTGACGACAGTGGAGACGAGGAGGCCGCTGCTGCTGCTGCTGCTGGAGATGAACAAGTGCCGTGAGTGTCTCTGTCTGTGTGTCTCTGTCTGTGTGTCTCTGTGTGTGTGTTTCTTGATAGAAAATGTTGTTAAAGAATGGAGAACTGAGCTGTGGAGTCATAGTAGATGTCTTTATTTTAAAAACTATCAGATCGATTTTGGTATGGAAAAATATATAACTTGTCTACCAGATGTATATGTTTACGCTCTTATGAAGTTTTGTTGTAGCTGTCACAACCTTCCTATTGAGGTTGGATGTTTTCATAATATACCAAGGGAAGAAAGAATATGTTCAAAATGCAATATGTCTGTTTTAGGGGATGAATTTCATTTTATCATGGAATGTCCCCACTTCAAACATTTACGACAAGATTTTATTCCCCAACATTTTCTTCACCCCATGTCCAGTTATAAGTTTTGTAGGCTAATGAAATGCAAATCTTGAAAAGTTCTCCTGTCGCTCTCAAAATTCATAAGATTTGCAGGTATTTCTTGAAATTTGAATTGTCTTTCATATGTGTAGATTATGTCTTTTAAAGAAATGTGTATACTTAAAAATAGTATTGAGTCATTAATACTGTTTGCTTATCATTATGCGATGAACTCTTGCTTTTCAGTTACTGTTAGTATTCATGTTATTTTTGGGTATATTGCTGTTAGGTTTTTTCTCCTGTTCAATTTGTTTGTAATCCTCCATACCCCAAAAGGGGCGAAAGGGATTAAATCTTGAATCTTGTTTTGTGTGTGTAAGTAGTAAGTCTTCAATTTTCAATTGTGTGTGTGTTTGTGTGTGTCTGTGTCTGTTTCTGTTTGTGTGTGTCTGTGTGTGACTATGTGTGTGCATGCATGCATGCCTGGGTACGTATGTGTGTGAAAGTGTGCACTATATGTCTGTAATACAAGCGCTTGCTTTCACCCGAGCTGAAGTTCAGCAGTGCTGGGTGTGGTTGCCTCTCAGATTGGTGACTGTTCATGTACCATGGCTTTGGTACAGTCCCCCAGTTCACCTAGATGTAAATGGGTACCTGCCCTCTTTAGGGTCAGGGAAAGTAAAGCATGAGTGTGAGAAGATAGGTGCTGCCTTGAATATGCTGGACCCTGGAGAAGTGAGGTCTCTTGATGCCTGCTCCCCATTGACTACAAAGGTTATGGGAACACCTGTACCTTTTCTACCTAACATATTTGTATTACTCATTGTGATCAGCAGAACCGAAGCAAGGATGCAGCAGCAAAACTGTAAAAAAACAACAACAAAACTTTTGCCTCTCATCACATCAACAGTCTCATTCTGTCTTCATATCTCTGTTATTTCATTGATACGGCCATCTTTTCCACTGGGCACTTTCTGGAATTATCGCAGTAGTTTGCTTTTGCTTCTTTGATTTTAGAGCACTTTGTTTTGTGTGTGTGTGTGATTGATTTGAAAAAGATGTCGTCCTCCATCATGTTTGTGTGTGTGTGTGATTGATTTGAAAAAGATGTCGTCCTCCATCATGTTTGTGTGTGTGTGATTGATAAAGATGTGTCCTCCATCATGTTTGTGTGTGTGTGTGATTGATTTGAAAAAGAAGATGTCGTCCTCCATCATGTGTTGTCCAGACCAGCGAGTGCATTCCAGCGACGGGGGACGTTCAGGGTGAAGAAGAAGAAGAAGCAGCAGCAGAAGGGGGGAGAGGAACAGACGTCTGTGGACATCTCCCAGAACAGGTTTGAGCTAGGTGAGTGGTGTGTCTACGCTTGTTTGGTGGTCGTTCTTAGCGGCTCGTGTCGGGCTGGTTTGGGAATTAGATTGAGAGACTGGTTCCTGGTCTGTAGGCTGAAGTCTTGGATGTTATTGTGTGTATGTAATTTTGAAAGGGGAGGATGATGATGATGATACAACAACAACAACAACAACAACAACTGTTACCTACTACTACTACTACTACTACTACTACTACTACTACTACTACTACTACTACTACTACTACTTCTACTACTACTTCTACTACTACTTCTACTACTACTACTACTACTACTACTACTACTAGCTGCTACTTCTACTACTACTTCTACTACTACTACTACTACTACTAGCTGCTGCTGCTGCTACTGCTACTACTACTTCTTCTACTGCCGCTACTACTTTTTCTACTGCTACTACTACTTTTTCTACTGCTACTACTACTTTTTCTACTGCTACTACTACTGTTATTGCTACTGCTACTTCTTCTATTACTACCACCACTATTACCACTACTATTGAAAAAATGCCCTCAGTATTGCAAAAAAGTTAAAGAACAGTGCTGGCACCATCAACATAGAAGAAACAGAATCAAGAAGTACTCTGATGATAGAGATGATAATAATAATGATGATGACAACAACAACAACAATAGTAGTAGTAGTAATAATAATAATGATGATGATGATGATGATGATAATGATGACGACAACAAAGACAACAACAACAACAATAGTAATAATGATGGTGATGATGATAATAATAATAATGATAATGATGATGATGATGATGATGATGATGATGATAATATGATGATGATAATAATAATAATAATAATGATGATGACGACAACAAAGACAACAACAATAGTAATAATGATGGTGATGATAATAATAATAATAATGATAATAATAATTCTGTAGTTTTACCCCTGGTGGTGGTGGCAGGAGAGGTGAAGGGCAGTGTGCATGCACCGTTCCCTTAGAGGAGACAGAGCCTGGCAGTTGCCTAATAATAGTAATAATGATAAAAATAATAATAATAACAAACCTTTAGCTTTACCCCTGGTGGTGGTGGTGATGGATGATGATGATGATTATAATATAATAATAATAATAACAAACCTTTAGCTTTACCCCTGGTGGTGGTGATGGATGATGATGATGATGATAATATAATATAATATAATATAATAATAACAAACCTTTAGCTTTACCCCTGGTGGTGGTGGTGATGGATGATGATGATGATGATAATATAATGATAATAATAACAACCCTTTAGCTTTACCCCTGGTGGTGGTGGTGATGGATGATGATGATGATGATAATATAATGATAACAATAATAATAACAAACCTTTAGCTTTACCCCTGGTGGTGGTGATGATGGATGATGATGATGATGATAATATAATATAATATAATAATAACAAACCTTTAGCTTTACCCCTGGTGGTGGTGATGGATGATGATGATGATGATAATATAATGATAATAATAACAAACCTTTAGCTTTACCCCTGGTGGTGGTGATGGATGATGATGATGATGATAATATAATGATAATAATAATAACAAACCTTTAGCTTTACCCCTGGTGGTGGTGGTGATGGATGATGATGATGATGATAATATAATAATAATAATAATAACAAACCTTTAGCTTTACCCCTGGTGGTGGTGGTGATGGATGATGATGATGATGATAATATAATAATAATAATAACAAACCTTTAGCTTTACCCCTGGTGGTGGTGGTGATGGATGATGATGATGATTATAATATAATAATAATAATAACAAACCTTTAGCTTTACCCCTGGTGGTGGTGATGGATGATGATGATGATGATAATATAATATAATAATAACAAACCTTTAGCTTTACCCCTGGTGGTGGTGATGGATGATGATGATGATGATAATATAATGATAATAATAATAACAAACCTTTAGCTTTACCCCTACTGGTGGTGGTGATGGATGATGATGATGATGATAATATAATATAATAATAACAAACCTTTAGCTTTACCCCTGGTGGTGGTGGTGGATGATGATGATAATATAATGATAATAATAATAACAAACCTTTAGCTTTACCCCTGGTGGTGGTGGTGATGGATGATGATGATGATAATATAATATAATGATAATAATAATAATAACAAACCTTTAGCTTTACCCCTGGTGGTGATGATGGATGATGATGATAATATAATAATAATAATAACAAACCTTTAGCTTTACCCCTGGTGGTGATGATGGATGATGATGATGATTATAATATAATAATAATAATAATAACAAACCTTTAGCTTTACCCCTGGTGGTGGTGATGGATGATGATGATGATGATAATATAATATAATAATAACAAACCTTTAGCTTTACCCCTGGTGGTGGTGATGGATGATGATGATGATGATGATAATATAATAATAATAACAAACCTTTAGCTTTACCCCTGGTGGTGGTGGTGATGGATGATGATGATGATGATAATATAATGATAATAATAACAAACCTTTAGCTTTACCCCTACTGGTGGTGGTGATGGATGATGATGATGATGATAATATAATGATAATAATAACAAACCTTTAGCTTTACCCCTGGTGGTGATGATGGATGATGATGATGATTATAATATAATAATAATAATAATAATAATAATAACAAACCTTTAGCTTTACCCCTGGTGGTGGTGATGGATGATGATGATAATATAATAATAATAATAATAATAATAACAAACCTTTAGCTTTACCCCTACTGGTGGTGGTGATGGTGGATGATGATGATGATGATAATATAATATAATAATAACAAACCTTTAGCTTTACCCCTGGTGGTGGTGGTGATGGATGATGATGATAATATAATGATAATAATAACAAACCTTTAGCTTTACCCCTGGTGGTGGTGATGGCAGTGAGGTGAGATGAATATAATGAGAATAACTAACAGCACTTAGCTATACCCTGGTGGGGTATGGCAGATCAGGAAGAAGATAGAGGCCAGTAGACCTGACAACGAGTGGACTCCATAACAAGGTCAGCTGATCGCTCGTCGTGGTGGTGATGGTGGTGAGTGGGTGCATGCGCAGTGGACATGAGGGTCGGAGTCGGAGTGTCGATAGTGGGGTGTCATGAGGTCATGGTGGTGTGTGAGGTGTGTGTGGTGGTGTGATGGTGGGTGGTGGTGGTGGTGTGGTGTGGTGATGGTGGTGGTGGTGGTGGTGGTGTGTGGTGGTGGTGGTGTGGTGGTTGATGGTGGGTGGTGGTGGTGATGGTGGTGGGTGGTGGTGGTGGTGGTGGTGGTTGGTGTGGTGTGGTGGGTGGTGTGGTGGTGTGGTGTGGTGGTGGTGGTGGTGTGGTGGTGGTGTGGTGGTGTGGTGGTGGTGGTGGTGTGTGGTGGTGGTGGTGTGTTTGGTGGTGGGTGGTGGTGGGTGGGTGGTGGTGGTTTGATGTGTGGGTGAGTGTGGTGGGTGGTGGTGGTGGTGGGTGGTGGGTGGTGGTGATGTGTGGGTGGGTGGTGGTGGTGTGTGGTGTGGTGGTGGTGTTGGTGGTGGTGTGGTGGGTGTGGTGTGGTAGGGTGTGAGTGTGTGTGTGTGTGTGGGGTGAGGTGTGTGTGTGAGTGTGTGTGTGCTGTTCGAGTGTGTGTGTGTGTGAGTGTGTGTTTGTGTGTGTGTGTGGTGTGTGTTGTGAGTGTTTGGTGTGTGTGTGGATGGTGAGTGGGGTGTGGGGGCAGTGATGGGGATGTGCTCTAGATCAGATGTTGAAAATAGATATGCTGTTTCTGTTATCAGTGAAATGTTTGATAAGATTGACAATTGTAGGTTTGGCAGCCGTATCGGATTGTTTCCATGGCTGTGTGTTCTCTTGTGTCTCGCTTGAAATCCCTCAGCTGTGTGTCTGAGAAGGAACGGCTTCTGCTCCCCCTTCCTCAGTGGTAGTTTTTCTTGGTTTTCCTCAGCATCCCAAGCTTTTTGATGTGGATTCTTCTTCTTCTTCGTCGAACGAACAGACAGCAACTATTGTTATCTGTCATATAAGCGAAAATGCGTTGTGTTGCTGCTAAGCACCTGACAAGTCAGGCCCAGCGCATTCGGCATGGGAGAGAATTGTTATCTTTTAAGTCTTTCTGGAAAAAAGGCAGGAGAATGAACCAAGAAGGCAGAAAATAGACAAGAAGAAGGAGACAGGAAAAAAAGAAAGAAAGAGAGGGATAGAAAAGAGGGAATTCCCAGCACAATTTCCAGAAGGTGGGGATGCTGTTTTTAGTGACAGATCCCTGGCACCCCATGGGGGGGAGAGTGAGGTGTATTAATCCTGGGTACGGTTTGCTCCCTGTTGGTGTGCAGGATGAAGGAGCAGTTGATCTGTGAGCTGGTGAAGACGGGGAAAGACGCAGAACTGATGAACAAACAGTACGCCGAGAAGATCAAGGCGCTGGAACGGGTACGTGCGTGGTCGTGAAGTGTAGTTCATGTCATTGCAGTCAGCCCCATGATGGGAAGGGCGTTGTGATTGGTAAACACTTTAAGTAAAGGTAAAGGTGTCCCATAACCTATCGGTTGTAGGGGAGCGAGGCGTCAGAGACCTCACTTCTCCAAGGGCCAGCATAATGAGGGCGGCACCTATCTCCTCTCCCTCGCTGCTTTACCTTCCCTGACCCTAAAGAGGGCAGGTACCCATTTACAGCTGGGTGAACTGGGGGAACTGTACTGAAGCCAAAGCGCGCAAACGGTCAACCATCCAACTGGTAACCATGCTCGACGCTGCTTAACTTGGCGGGGAGAAAGCGAGTGCTCCGACCACTGAGCTATCCCGTCACAAACACTTTAGAGCAACAATAAACCCAGACAGGCAGGGACACAGCACAGTCACTGGACATTCACAAGCATTTCACACTGGCGCAGTTATTGTTGTAGGCGCTAGGTGGGAAACAGGCAGGCCTTGTGTGTGTGTGTTGTTGCATGTGTTTGTGTAAGTGTGTGTATGTGTGTATGTGTGTGTTTGTGTATTCAAAACAAAAAAAAGAAGGGGAAGAGAATAAGGAACTGGCATGACAAGAAGTAACTGCTAAAAGCTATAATACACAGTGCAGTGTTTGATATGCAGGAGAAGGAACAGGGACAGGAGCAAGTCACTGTACATGCTGTCAGACACACATTACAAAGCAATACTTCATGGGAAGAAGTGGAAATGGTCAAGTCATCTGTGATGCCTCTTAGGGTGAGGAGACTGGAGATAATATGTAATGTAACGTAATGCAACGTAACATAATGTAATGTGGTGTAATGTGATGTAATGTAACATAATGTAACATAATGTGATGTAATGTAACATAATGTAATGTGGTGTGATGTAATGTAACATAATGTAATGTGGCGTAATGTGATGTAATGTAACATAATGTGATGTGTGTAATGTGATGTAATGTGGTGTGATGTAATGTGGTGTAATGCAATGTGATGTGATGTACTGTGATGTACAGGAAAAGGAGCAGGCACGGCTGGAAGTGGCAGAAGTGCAGACAGCACTTCAGGAGCTGGAGGTGAAGGAACAGCAGGAGACAGCTGAGAAACAGAAACTACAGCAGTACGTACCTTCCTCACCTTACCTTTCCTTTAAACTACAGCAGTACGTACCTTCCTCTCCTTTCCTTTAAACTACAGCAGTACGTACCTTCCTCACCTTTCCTTTCCTTTAAACTACAGCAGTGCGTACCTTCCTCTCCTTTCCTTTCCTTTCCTTTAAACTACAGCAGTACGTACCTTCCTCACCTTTCCTTTCCTTTAAACTACAGCAGTACGTACCTTCCTCACCTTTCCTTTAAACTACAGCAGTACGTACCTTCCTCACCTTTCCTTTCCTTTAAACTACAGCAGTACGTACCTTCCTCACCTTTCCTTTCCTTTAAACTACAGCAGTACGTACCTTCCTCACCTTTCCTTTAAACTCTCTCTCTCTCTCTCTCTCTCTCTCTCTCTCTCTCCTCTCTCTCTCTCCTCTCTCTCTCTCTCTCTCTCTCTCTCTCTCTCTCTCTCTCTCTCTCACACACACACACACACACACACACAGAGAAAAACTACAGCACACAATTTCACACACATTTTCTCTCTCTCTCTCTTTCTCTCCCTCCCTCCCTCCCTCTATCTCTGTCTGTCTCTCCCTCTCTCTTGTGCGTGCGTGCATGTGCTTGTCTGATATTACTATTTAGTGGAATGACATTAAACTGAAGAACTAACACACACACATGCATGAGTTTTCATGTGAAATGTTTTCCAACTATCACATCTGAACACAATGAAGCTGTGTTTGTGATTGCTCTGAACTTCAACCATGCTGTCTGACCTGGTTCAGGTGTAGATGTCATGTGATTGCTCTGAACTTCCAGCCATGCTGTCTGACCTGGTTCAGGTGTAGATGTCATGTGATTGCTCTGAACTTCCAACCATACTGTCTGACCTGGTTCACCTGTAGATGTCATGTGATTGCTCTGAACTTCCAGCCATGCTGTCTGACCTGGTTCAGGTGTAGATGTCATGTGATTGCTCTGAACTTCAACCATGCTGTCTGACCTGGTTCACCTGTAGATGTCATGTGATTGCTCTGAACTTCCAGCCATGCTGTCTGACCTGGTTCAGGTGTAGATGTCATGTGATTGCTCTGAACTTCAACCATGCTGTCTGACCTGGTTCACCTGTAGATGTCATGTGATTGCTCTGAACTTCCAGCCATGCTGTCTGACCTGGTTCAGGTGTAGATGTCATGTGATTGCTCTGAACTTCCAGCCATGCTGTCTGACCTGGTTCAGGTGTAGATGTCATGTGATTGCTCTGAACTTCCAGCCATGCTGTCTGACCTGGTTCAGGTGTAGATGTCATGTGGTTGCTCTGAACTTCCAGCCATGCTGTCTGACCTGGCTCAGATAGTGACTCATGTCTTCAGCTTGTTGAATGTCCAGGCCTTCTTTCTGAGCAACATTACTGTGCAGGAGTTATGAAGAAACACTGAAAATCATGTCTATGTTGATTAAGAGATGTTAGAGAAAAAAACAGATAGAAAGCTTAAATTAAATGAGGATGCCACATGTTGAAAATTATCTGTGAGAAATAACATTCCTACAAGAACGGAAGAGCAAGGAGCTTTGAATAGTTGAATGAATATCAGTGATATCACAGTCAGATTGACCGAATACATAATTACGAGTATAAAGGGATTAATGTTGATCCATGGGGCTTGAAGAGTTCGATGGCATTCCCAGTTGATATTGTAAGCTGTTATTCTGTGTGTTAGTGTGAAAATAAAGCACAATTATGTATGAATCTGACAGTGTGATAACTGGTATTCAGGAGTTATCAGCATAGATACTTTTTTATGTTTTATTTACTTATTCATTTATTTTTTAAATATTTTATTCTTTTATATCGAGGATAATGGAATAAGCACTTATGTGCTTTTTTACATGCAGCCCCCGTGTGTATGCAGTTTTGTAAATTTTGTCATCTGTTCCCACCGGCACACAATGGTGGCCTACTCTTCCTAAAAGCAGAATGGGTTTGAATGTGTGCGCAAGATGTTCTACATGCGTTCACACATGGGACCTCGGTTTATAGTCTCATCCGAAGGACTTTTGGGGAAAGTGGAGTCAGCACTGATGTTTACTCCAGAGGAAAAATCCTCTTGAATGAGGATGGAACCCGGGTGGTTCTGTGGAAATGTGTGTGTGTGTGTGTGTTGTGGCGGTCAGAGAAAGACAGCGGTGCACAGTGAACAAACCGAACTGTGTGCAGAGACTACCGCAAGAAGATGGAGGCCGCCAAACACAAGGTGACCGCTCTGCAGCGCAAACAGAAGGAAACGGAGAAAGTGGCCAACTTTGCCCACCACCACGAGAAAAAGTAAGGGAGGAATCTGCTGGATTGCTCTGTCGCTGGCTTGTGTGTTTGGAGTTATTTCATAACGACTGTGCTGTGCTGTGTTCAGAGACAGTGAAGTCAGTTTACTGGACCGTAGTGTTGTCTGCTTATGTATTAGAGTCATCTTATAATGTGGATTGCTCTGTCATTTGCTTGTGTGTTTGGAGTTATTTCATAATGTGGTGTGTTCAAAGACAGTTAAGTCAGTTTATTGGATCATAGAGTTCTCTGCTTATGTATTAGGAGTCATTTCATAATGCACAGTGTTAAAGAGATATTTCAACCATTTACTGGATCAGTATGTACTTGGGTTACATTTTGGGAGTTATTTTATACACAACATCTGCACTTAAAAGAACCCACAACGTGATGACCGTCCTGGGTTGACCTTTTCGGTTGGCCAGGTCATTGATACAAGGAACGGCAGTGGAGTTGGTTTTTAACCCTGTTTTAATCTGTACATAGTAGCACCATTTTAATCCGAAATTTAAAAATGTGATAAGGTGACAGCCCAGCTATGGCGTCTGTGGTCGGCTGGGCTATAAACAACAGGATTGGATTGAAAAGGTCCTGTACTTTATACCTGTGTTTGGGGGTTACTAAAACACAAAGAGGCCCTAGCATGCACCCTGTATTTGGAGAGGACTGGGCTCAGCCAGGTTCAACTTTTCTTTTTATTTGCTGCCTCATCCTCTGTGATACTCCTGTCCCACTGTTCCCACGCTACTCATTTCAACCCCCCAGCCACAGCCAAACCCAGATTGGTTACGTTGCAATCATCAGGGTCGGAAGTCCACAGGAAGCCCATTGATATCAGGCTGCTGTGGATGCCACCAGCCAGAGGGGCCCTGCACTGCTGCTGGGTCACGTTGGTGGTGTGGCCAGATTCAACTTGCCTCAAGAGGCATGGCCTGAAAGGTTCAGTGCAGTGCTCCAGTCTCTCTTGTAGAAGCTGAGGGAGAGAAGAGGAGATAGGAAAGACATTGTGCGGGATGTTTTTTTTACTTAAAAGACAAAGTGCAAAACTGCTGTTTTGATTGTTATGTTGTTGTTGGGCATTTCCCAGGTTAACAGCCTGGGGGTCCCCCAGAATATAATTACACTGTCTCACTGACATCACAGGATACATAGGTAATAATTCCCCATGCTGGGCCTGTCAGAATAAATACCATACCCCTTCCCCCCCATCCTCTTCTGGAAATTCTGTGCTAGGTACTCCCTCTTTTCTATCCCTCTCCTTGTTTCTGCCTTGTTCCTTTTCTTCCTGTCACCTCTTCCTACTTGTCCGTTTTCTGCCTCCTTGGTCCATTCTCCTGCCTTTTATCCATAAACACTTAAAAGATAACAATTCTCTCTCAGGCTGAAGTTGGATGTGCTGGGCCTGACTTGTCAGGCACTTGACGGCAGTGCAAAGCATTTTCACTCATATGACAGACAACAGCAGCAGCAGCAGTTGCTGTGTGAGCGTTGGATGAAGAGTAGAAGAAAATGGTGGTAAGCTGTGGGCCTCTGCTGTGTTTCACACCAGGGTGTGGATGTGGTGTTTCACACCATGACATGGATGTGGTTTCCCACACCAGGATGTGGGTGTGTTCCATACCGGGATGTGGTGTTTCACACCAGGATGTGGATGTGTTCCATACCAGGATGTGGTGTTTCACACCATGATGTGGGGTGTGTTCCATACCAGGATGTGGGGTGTGTCTCACACAGGATGTGGGTTGTTTCGCACCAGGCTGTGTGGTTTCACACCAGGTGTGGATGGGGTGTTTCACACCAGAGTGTGGATGTTCGTTCACACAGGTGTGTGTGGGTTTCGCACCAGGATGTGGATGTGGTGTTACACCACGAGTGGGGATGTGTCGTTTCACACAGGGATGTGGTGTTTCACACCATGGGGTGGATGTGGTGTTTCCACACCAGGGTGTGGCGTTTCACACCAGGTGTGGATGGTGGGTTTCACACCAGGATGGGGATGTGTCGTTTCACACAGGGTGTGTTTCACACCATGATGTGGATGTGGTGTTTCACACCATGATGTGGATGTGGTGTCACACCACGATGTGGGATTGGCGTTCACACCATGTGTGATGTGGTTTCACCAAGGATGTGGTGTTCACACCAGTGGTGGTGTGGTGGGATGCACACCATGATGTGGATGTGGTGTTCACACATGATGTGGATTTGCGTGTCACACCAATGATGTGGATTGGCATGCATGTGTGTTCACCAGTGATGTGGATGTGGTGGTGGTGTGGCAGGTATCCAGACCTGAGTCTGTGTGGATGCACTAAAGCGAGGAGGGTGGAGGAAGGGGAGGTAGGAGGAGGTGTGGATCGCATGAAGGCGCAGCGGAGGTGAGAGGATGCTGAGGAGGTGTGGGATAGAGTGTGTGTGTGTGTGGAGGTCTGCTGTAGTGTGTTCATGTGTGTGTGTGTTAGTGTTTGTAGTGTGTGTGTTTAGTGTTTTTGTGGTGTGTGTGTGCAGGTGTGTGTGATAGTGTGTGTGTGTGTGTGTGTGCTAGTGTGTGTTCGTGCGTGTGTGTGTTAGAGTTTGTGGTGTGTGTGTGCAGGTGTGTGTGTGTGTTTTTGGTGTGTGTGTGTGTGTGCGTGTGTCAAGTCAAATTTTTATTCCAGATGGTTACATTGAATAAGCAATGCATTTCGCTTTTTTTCATCAAGCCATCTATCTAGGAACAAAAACAACTTGATCAATATTCTCTAACTACATTATTACCATAACCAATAATAATAAATAATAATAAAACAGATTCCAAAGAAAAATAGAAACAGAACAAGCACACACAACCAAAAACAAAAGTGTGACTCTGTATGTGTGTGTGTGACTGTATGTGTGACTGTATGTGTGACTCTGTGTGTGTGACTGTATGTGTGACTGTGTGATTCAGATTCAGATTCAGAATATTTTATTGCCATTTAAGTCAAGTAGACTTATTTAACACAACAATAAAACAAGCAAACATCAGTTATAATCATCTCTTTGGCTCAAATTGCTGTACACTAAAGCATGCTGCATTTTACTTCTCATTTTCTCTTTTCTTAAAACATTCATACACATATTTTGATGATATCTGCTTGATAGATATCAACTGTGATTATGTCACTTAATTTATCTATACAAATGTGTGTGTGTGACTCTGTATGTGTGTGTGTGACTCTGTATGTGTGACTGTATGTGTGACTGTGTGTGTGACTGTATGTGTGACTGTGTGTGTGAATGTGTGTGACTGTGTGTGTATGTGTGTGACTGTGTGTGATATGTGTGTGACTTGTATGTGTGTGACTGTGTGTGTATGTGTGTGACTGTGTGTGACATGTGTGTGTATTGTGTATGTGTGTGACTGTGTGTGTATGTGTGTGACTGTGTGTTGTATGTGTGTGACTGTGTATGTGTGTGACTCTGTGTGTGTGTATGTGTGTGTAGTCTGTATGTGTGTGTATGTGTGTGACTCTGTGTGTGTGTATGTGTGTGTAGTGTGTGACTGTGTGTTGTATGTGTGTGACTGTATGTGTGTGACCTGTGTGTGTGTGACGTGATTGGTGTGCTGTGCAGCGCGACATGCAGAAGGAGTTGCAGCGGGTGAAGGAGCTGGAGCTGCGCAGCGAGCACCAGCAGAAGGTGCTGAAGCGGAAGACGGAGGAGATCGCCGCTGTGCAGCGACGCTTACGGTCTGCTGCGTCCACCTCCTCTGGGTCCTCCACCACTGCCCTGCCTCCTATCAACGGGTATGGGCGTGGGTGTGTGTGGTGTGTGTGGTTGTGTGTGTGTGTGTGGTGTGTGTGTGTGTGTGTGTCCTCCACCACTGCCCTGCCTCCTATCAATGGGTATGGGCGGTGTGTGTGTGTGTGTGTGTGTGTGTGTGTGTGTGTGTGTGTGGGTGTGTGTGTGTGGTGTGTGTGTGTGTGTGTGTGTGTGTGTGTGTGTGTGTGTGTGTGTCCTCCACCACTGCCCTGCCTCCTATCAACGGGTATGGGCGGTGTGTGTGTGTGTGTGTGTGTTGTGTGTGCGTGCTCGTGTGTGTGTGTGTGTGTGTGTGTGTGTGCATTTGTGTGCATGTATACACCTGCACATGTGTCTACTTTAAAAAATGTAGTATTAGTAGTCTTTAGTTGGACAAAACAAATAGAATTGATGGAACAACAACAACAAAACAACAACAACCGATAACAGAATCTGTGGCAGTAGTGACAGTGGCAGGGCTGATAACAGAATCTGTGGCAGTAGTGACAGTGGCAGGGCTGATAACAGAATCTGTGGCAGTAGTGACAGTGGCAGGGCTGATAACAGAATCTGTGGCAGTAGTGACAGTGGCAGGGCTGATAACAGAATCTGTGGCAGTAGTGACAGTGGCAGGGCTGATAACAGAATCTGTGGCAGTAGTGACAGTGGCAGGGCTGATAACAGAATCTGTGGCAGTAGTGACAGTGGCAGGGCTGATAACAGAATCTGTGGCAGTAGTACAGTGCAGGGCTGATAACAGAATCTGTGGCAGTAGTGACAGTGGCAGGGCTGATAACAGAATCTGTGGCAGTAGTGACAGTGGCAGGGCTGATAACAGAATCTGTGGCAGTAGTGACAGTGGCAGGGCTGATAACAGAATCTGTGGCAGTAGTGACAGTGCAGGGCTGATAACAGAATCTGTGGCAGTAGTGACAGTGGCAGGGCTGAAACAGAATCTGTGGCAGTAGTGACAGTGGCAGGGCTGATAACAGAATCTGTGGCAGTAGTGACAGTGGCAGGGCTGATAACAGAATCTGTGGCAGTAGTGACAGTGGCAGGGCTGATAACAGAATCTGTGGCAGTAGTGACAGTGGCAGGGCTGATAACAGAATCTGTGGCAGTAGTGACAGTGGCAGGGCTGATAACAGAATCTGTGGCAGTAGTGACAGTGGCAGGGCTGATAACAGAATCTGTGGCAGTAGTGACAGTGGCAGGGCTGGTGTAAGGGTTTATAGACATTGTCATCTTTGATCGGTGGATAAAGCAGTTGATTTGGTACATCAGTGATTGATGGGTTGATTGACAGATGATGGGGCTGACTGGTCAACAGATTGATAGATGACTGGTCAACAGATTGACAGATGACCGGTCAACAGACTGACAGATAACTGGTCAACAGATTGACAGATAACTGGTCAACAGATTGACAGATAACCGGTCAACAGATTGACAGATAACTGGTCAACAGATTGACAGATAACCGGTCAACAGATTGACAGATAACTGGTCAACAGATTGACAGATAACTGGTCAACAGACTGACAGATAACTGGTCAACAGATTGACTGGTCAACAGATTGACAGATGAACAGATTGACAGATGACTGGTCAACAGATGACCGATCAACAGATGGAGGGTTTCAAGGGTTGCTTGGTTGGCAGGGAGGAGCAGGACAGGATGGAGGAACAGCGGCGCCACCTGGATGCTGAGGTGGAGCGCGTTTTGCTGGAGCGGCAGAAGATGGTGGAGCTGCAGGAGGTAAGGCGTAATAACACAGCTAGTGCAGCGCAGCACAGCACAGCACAGTGCAGTACAGCACAGCACAGTGCAGCACAGTGCAGCACAGCACAGTGCAGCACAGCACAGTGCAGCACAGCACAGCACAGTGCAGCACTGCGCAGCACAGTGCAGCACAGCACAGTGAAGCACAGCACAGTACAGCGCAGCGCAGCACAGCACAGTGCAGCGCAGCACAGTGCAGCGCAGCGCAGCACAGCGCAGCACAGCACTGCACATCGCAGCACAGCACAGTGCAGCACAGTGCAGCACAGCACAGTGCAGCACAGCAAAGCACAGTACAGCACAGTGCAGCAGAGTGCAGCACAGCACTGCACATCGCAGCACAGCACAGCACAGCGCAGCACAGCGCAGCACAGTGCAGCACAGCACAGCGCAGCACTGCACAGCACAGCACTGCACAGCACAGCACAGCAGAGCTACTATCCCAGTGTCCAGTCACTGTCCTTGACTGGTTGGCTGCCTTGCTCAGTCAATACCTTGAGCAGTGAGGAAGATGTCTGTCGTGGGTCTTAAAGGGGGAAATGGCCAGCAACAACAAGAACAAGCTGTATGGAAAGTGCTGGAGTTAAAAAGCCACTGTGATAGGGAAACAAGTGTGCCTGCAGGCCTGTAAGGTAAAAAGGTAGAGGCGTCCTATAACCTGTGTCGTCGTAGGGTAGCGAGGCGTCAGAGACCTAACCTTCTCCAGGGGCCAGCATACTGAGGGCGGCGCCCATCTCCTCTCCCTCGCTGCTTTACCTTCCCTGACCCTAAAGAGGGCAGGTACCCATTTACAGCTGGGTGAACTGGGGACTTACTGAAACCAAGGCATGCAGACGGTCACCCATCCAAGTGATAACCATGCTCGATGCTGCTTAACCTTGGCTGGGGGAAAGCGAGTGCTCTGACCACTGAGCTATCCCACCCCCACAGACCTGTAGGAAAGATAACAGCGGATGGTGCTGTAGAGTTGGCAGCAGGTGTACCCCTGAGTGAGCAGCCTGGATATACCAGAGAGGTCTGCCTTGACTGTTGATGGGGGTGTACAGTTCATCTTTCTTTTGTTTTTCTTTAAAGAATTTTTATTGTTTTATTTCAAGGATAATGGAATAAGCACTCATGCAGTTTTTTGCATCCAATCCCTGTGTGTATGCAGTTTTGTACATTGTGTCATTCGTTCCCACCGGCACACAATGGCCTACTCTTCTGAAAAGCGGACTGGGTTTTAACATGTGTGCGACATGGTACCTCAGTTCATAGTCTCATCGGAAGGACTTTTGGGGGAATGGAGTTGGCACTGATGTTAACTCCAGAGGAAAAATCCTCTTGAACGAGATTCGAACCCGGGTCAGCAGATCACGAGTGTGTGTGTGTGTGTGTATGTGTGTGTGTGTTGGTGTGTGGTGTACGTGTGTGTGTATGTGTGTGTGTGTGTGGTGTACGTGTGTGTGTGTGTGTGTGTGTGGTGTACATGTGTGTGTGTGTGTGTGGTGTACATGTGTGTGTGTGTGTGTGTGTTGGCTTTCTCTCAGTGTGAGTGACGCGGTGTCCTGTGATGTAAAGGGACATGGTGTGTGCAGGAGCTGAAGAAGAGAGAGGCCATACTGGCCAAGAAAGAGGCCATGCTGTCCGAAAAGAGTGGCCTGGAGATGAAGAAGATGCGATCCAGCACTCTGCTGAACAAGGTCAGTGTGTGTGTGTGTGTGTGTGAAGTGTGTGTGTGTGTGTGTGTGTGTGTGTGTGTGTGTGTGTGAAGAGTAAGTGTGTGTGTGTGTGTGTGTGTGTGTGTGTGAAGTGTGTGTGTGAAGAGTAAGTGTGTGTGTGTGTGTGTGAAGTGTGTGTATGTGTGTTTGTGTGTGAAGAGTAAGTGTGTGTGTGTGTGTGTGTGTGTGAAGAGTAAGTGTGTGTGTGTGTGTTTGTGTGTGTGTGTGAAGAGTGTGTTTGTTTGTGTGAGAAGAGTGTGTGTGTGCGTGCGTGCGTGTGTGCGCATACATGCTGTGTGGGGGATGTGTCTATATGTATGAGTGTGTCTGTGTCTGTGCATATATATATTTATGTTTGCATGCTCTCTGTGTATGTGCATGTGTGCTAATGTGTGTGTATGTGCATGTGCACTGTAACTGTGTGTGCATAAATGTTCCAACACATGGATGAAAATATTTACACACACACACACACACACACACCACTGCCACCACCACCTCCACCACCACCACCACCACCACCTCCACCTCCACCACCACCAACTACCACCAACCACCACCACTGCCACCACCATCCTTGTGTATAAACCACCCCCTGCCTCTCTCTGTGTGTGTGCATGCATGTGTGCGTGTGTGGTGCGCGTGTGTGTGTATACATATGTGCATATGTATGTGGTGTGTATGCGTGCGCGCATGCGTGTGTGGTGCGTACGCGTGTGCGTGCATGTATGCGTGTATGCGTGCGTGTTGCATGTATGTGTGTGTATGTGTGCATGTTGCATGTGTGTGTTGCATGCCTGTGTGTGTGTGTGTGGTGTTTAGGAGCGGGTGCTGGTGTCTGCGCGGCTGGACAGTGTGGAGCACCGGCTGGAGGAGCGGTGTCAGGAGCTCAGCCAGCTGCCGGCCCAGCAGCGCCCCCTGCTGCAGGAGGAGATCCAGCTGCTGCAGCTGAAGCGCGACACGCTGCACCGCGAGCGCCAGGCCGTGGACAGCAAGCTGCACGAGGGCAAGGTCCTCTCCACCCAGGAGGAGCGCAGGTGCGTGCCTGCCTGGGGCCCCCCCCCCCCGGTCCTCAGCTAACAAGCCCGCCTGGAAAAGTGATAAAGTTCCAGGTCGGAAGTTGTGCGGTGGTTTGGTCCCTGTTTGGGCCCCGAAACTTTTTTCCCGTCTCTCAGATCGTGAGTGGTGGTCTGGGGGCTAGTCTTGTGGATGAGACGATAAACCGAGGTCCCGTGTGTTACACATAGTTATTCAGCGCACGTAAAAGAACCCATGGCAATAAGAGAGTTGTCCCTGGCAAAATTCTGTAGAAAAAAGCCACTCTGATAGGGAAACAAATACAGTTGAAGACAGGAAAAGAGAAAATAATAATGGGTGGTGCTGCTCTTATGGCGACGCACTCTCCCTGGGGAGAGCAGCCCGAATTAAATGCAGAGAAATCTGCCGTGACCTAAAGGGGTATCAATAAATAAATAAAAAAATGCTGGTGGGTTTTTGCTACTGTAAACTGCACTGTGTCATACAGCTGCAGTTCATATCAGTTGCAGTCCCAGTCACCGCGCACAAATCCAGCATAACTCAGTGAAGGGCTCAGTGCTGAAATCACTGCACCCCTTCCTTTTGAAAAGTCCAAGTGTGGTCAGGTCCTGCTGTAATAGTTAGCACCAGCTGGGCTGGGCTGGGATGACGTGGATTGTAGCTGGGAATAGCTGAAGGTGGGGGAGACAGACGGCTGTGCTGTTTGATGGAGTAGTTACAATAGCCAGATAAAAAATTTTGAAATTTCTTTTTTTTACATTGTATACTTGCCGTGTCTAACAATTGCAGTTCATGTCTTTTGTAGGTAGTATCCTACTTGAACATAAATTTTGGGGGTAAAAAAAGGTGGGGTTTTGTTTTTTTGGCATCAAGTACTTATCATATGAGGAAGCTGATAGTAGAAGAAGGAATAGGGTTTTTTGTTTGTTTTATTTTACTCTTCTGTTCATTTTCAATGTACCGTCTCGTTCGTTAATTTGCTGTGCAGACAGATAGAACTTCATTTTTGATCTATCCTTTCATATAACTGTGCAAAGTGGTAGATTTTGAAAAAGGGTGGATGCTAAGCCTTCATTCTTTAATTCTTATTTTCTGTTTATCCTCTCATTCATCAACACTCTCTGCATGCGGACTGATAGAACTGGAAGAGGAATGGTGGATACTCTTTAATGGTGGATATGCTTTCTGTCATTCTTCATTTTCAACCTGTCCTCTCCATCTTTTCTTCACTGTGGTGCAGGCTGATAGCGCTGGAAAAAGGAATGATGTCTGTTCTTTCATTCTTCATTTTCAGTTCCCTTGTTGAAATGCCAGGGGCCTGTCAGTATAAATAGCATCCCCACCTTCCAGAAATTCTGTGCTAGGAATTCCCTCTTTTCTATCCCTCTCTTTGTTTCTGCCTTGTCCCTTTCCTTTCTGTCACTTCCTTCTTGTCTTTTTTCTGCCTTCTTGGTCCATTCTTCTGCCTTTTTTTCCAGAAAAATTGGAAGATAGCAATTCTCTCCTACGCTGAAGTCAATTGCGCTGGGCCTGATTTGTCAGGCGCTTAATGGCAACGCAATGCATTTTCGCTCACATGACAGACAAGAATGGTTGCTGTCTTAGTGTTTGATGAAGAAGAAAGAAAAAGATTTTTCAGCTGTCCCCTCCATCATTCACTCACTGTGCAGGCTGATAGAGCAGGAGGAAGGGATGGATGGTATTCTGTCATTCTTTAACTTTCCTTTTCAACCTGTCCTCTCCTTCCTTCCTTCCTTCCTTCCTTCCTTCCTTCCTTCCTTCCTTCATCTGTTCTTCTCTGTGGTGCAGGCTGATAGAGTTGGAGGAGGGGATGGATGGTATTCTGTCATTCTTTGGTATCAACCTGTCCTCTCATTCCTTCATCTGTTGTTGTGTGTGGTGCAGGCTGATAGAGTTGGAGGAGGGGATGGATGCTCTGGACGCGGCCATCCAGTACAAGAACGACAGCATCAGCAGCAAACAGATGGAGCTGAGGCAGTCCCAGATCCTGGCCAAGGTCAGTCAGCTAGGGCCTCTCCTCCTCGTGTCTGATGATTCACTTTGTCACAGTGAGGGGGTGGAGGAAAAGCGCTCTGTGTGTGTGTGGGTGTGTGTGTGTGTGTGTGTGTCTGTGTGTGTGTCTGTGTCTGTGTGTGTGTGTGTGTGTGTGTTTGTTTGTGTGTGTGTGTTTGTTTGTGTGTATGTGTGTTTGTGTGTGTGTTTGTCTGGTGTGTGTGTTTGTGTGTGTGTGTGTGTCTGTATGTGTTTGTATGTGCGTGTCTGTGTGTGCGTGCATGCACATTTTTCTTTGGGACTTTGTATGTGTTCTGTCTCTCTGTCTGTCTTTAGGTCTGTGTTTCTGTGAGTGTGTATACATTCAATATAATGTGTGTGGAAAAAAAAAAGAAAAATTAAAAAAAAAAAATTGTGTGGTGTGCTTGTGTGTGCATGTGTGCGCGCACATGTGTTGTACATGTGTGTGTGTGTTGTAAATGAGTTGTGTGTGTGCCTCTGTGTGTGTGTATGTTGTACATGTGTGTGTATGTTGTACATGTGTGTGTGTGTGTATGTTGTACATGTTGTACATGTGTGTGTGTGTGTGTGTGTGTTGCCAGAGCGAGGACAACCTGATGACGCGGCTGAGCTCGCTGTCGGTGACGGAGACGCGCTGCATGCTGTCTCGCTACTTCGACAAAGTCATCGGCCTGCGGGAGGCAGAGAAGAAGCTGAAGCTGGAGTGCAGTGAGATGGAGGTCAGTGCCGCATACTGGCCGGGGAGACTGTGTGCCTGCTGGGCTTCGTGGCCTTCTCTAACAACACTGTCTTGTTGTTGTTTATTTTATTTTGTGTAATATTTTAGTGTGCCTGTGCTTTGTGGCCTTCTCTATTGACTTTCTCATGTTGTTTATTTTATTTTGTTAAATATTTTATCTCATACCACTTTAAGTCACGGCAGATTTCTCTCTGTGTGAAATTCGGGCTGCTCTCCTTGGGGAGAGCATGTTGCCACAAGAGCAGCGCCACTTATTATTTTTCTTTTTTTTTCTTTTCCTGTCAGCAACTGTATTTGTTTCCCTATCAGAGTAGCTTTTTTTTGTACAGAATTTTGCCAGGGACAACTCTCATGTTGCCGTGGGTTCTTTTACGTGCGCTGAATAATTATGTGTAACACATGGGACCGTGGATTCTCATCTCCTCTGAAAGACTAGCACCCAGACCACTGCCCATGGTCTAGTGGATGGGGAGGAAAAGTTTCAGGTCCAAACGAGGTTCGAACCACCTCCTACTTCCAACCCGGACTTTTTGCTTTCTAGGCAGACGCATTGCCTGTAGACCACCGATCCACTGTTGCTGCTGTTCCTGAGAATTTGATCAGGATGGGTTACAGAGAGAGGGAGTGCAGGTGTGTGTGTGTTTGCCAGTTGTACTGGTTAATTCAGAAGATGACTACCCTGATAGGGCCTCTGTGGTCTGTGAAACTTGATAGGGTTTTTGATTTCAGCTTTTGTTTTTAACAAAGTGACGACCCTGATAGGGCCTCTGTTGCTGTGTGGAACTGATACAGTTTTTTAAAAAAAATAACTCATTTTTTAACAAGGCGTGGCCTTTGTAGTGTAGTTTTGATTTAAAATTGAATTTTAAACAAACAAAAATTGAACTAGGGGAACATCCCTGATGGGGCCTCTGTAGTGTAGTTTTGATTTCAAAATTGAAAAATTGAACAAATTCACAACCCTGATAGGGCCCCTGTAGTCTGAGGTTGTGCTGCTAATACACAGCAGCTGTGTTAACCTGATTGCTGACGGTTGAGTGGTTTGATTGGCTGACAGAATAAATTTTTTATTTTATTTTAGTCCTTTATATCGAGGATAATGGAATAAGCCCTTATGTGCTTTTTTACGTCCAGTCCCCGTGTGTATGCGGTTTTGTAAATTGCCATCTGTTCCCACCGACACACAATGGCCTACTCTTACGAAAAGCGGAACAGGATCTAACATGCGCGCAAGATGTTCTCCGTGCGTTCGCACACGGGGACCTCGGTTTATAGTCTCATCCGAAGGACTTTCGGTGAGAGTGGAGTCTGCGCTGATGTTAACTCCAGGGGTAAAATATCTCCTCCTTGAACAAGAATCGAACCCGGGTCGTCAGATTGCCAGCGCAGTGTTCTAACCACTGGGCTGCCCTGTCCCCGCTGCAGATGAAGGCGGAGGAGCTGGAGCGCGTGGTGCACGAGTTGGAGAAGGCGCTGCAGAAGTCGGCCTTCGAGCTGGACCGCCGCCTGACGCAGCAGCAGCAGCAGCACGAGAAGAAGATCCAGATGCTGATGCACCAGCTCATGATGGCCGAGCCCAGCCAGCCCAAGCCCTCCCCCCCTGTGGTCAACGGGGACGTCGTGCCCCCCCCCATCACCAGCGCCAAGTCAGTGCCCGGGGGGAAGAGGGGAGGTGGGGGGGTATGGGGGGGGGTGGGGGGGCAGGGGTTTGGGAGGGTATAGGGGATAGGGTTGGGGGAGTTGTGTGTGTATACATGTGTGTGTATGTGTGCATGTGTGTGTGTGTGTGTATGTGTGTGTATGTGTTTGTTTTGTTTGTGTTTGTTTTGTGTGTGTGTGTGTTTGTTTTGTGTGTGTGTGTTTGTTTTGTGTGTGTGTGTGTGCGTGTGTTTGTTTGTGAGTGTGTGTTTGTTTTGTGTGTGTGTGTTTGTGTGTGTGTTTGAGTGTGTGTGTGTGTGTGTGTTGCAGTTGATGATAAAAAACCAAACCCAAACCTGCCCTCAGATTTGAGATATTAATGAATGAGACGATTTGCTATAAACTTTAAAAGCATTGTATATATATATTTTTTTTACTAGGAATCTTTCAACTGCGATGGTTATATATCGAAATATATAAATGAAAAAAATTAAACTGATACAACAAATAGGTAGGGTTTTTTTTTTTGGGGGGAAGGGGTTGTTTTTGTTGTTGTTTGGTTGTGTTGATTTGTCATCTGCTGTGTAAACTGTGTGACTTTTGATTGCAGTGCAGAAGTATTATTTAGCTACACATACATTCTGTCTGTCTGTGTCTCTCTTCCTCTGTCTCTCTCTCTCTCACATACACACACACATGCTCTGCCTCTCTCTCTCTCTCTCACACACACACACACACACACACACACACACATGCTCTGTCTCTTTCTCTCTCTTGTCTTCCAAAGTTAAAAAAATAAAAAGAGTGTATAGTCTATGTATGCATCGAGCTCTAATCCTAAGTGTCCTTTGACTCTGTGTCTGTGACGTCACGGAGTGCTAATCCTAAGTGTCTGTGGTCTGTGTGTCTGTGACGTCACTGAGCTCTAATCCTAACTGTGTGTCTGTGACGTTACTGAGCGCTAATCCTAACTAAGTGTCCGTGGTCTGTGTGTGTCTGTGACGTCACTGAGCTCTAATCCTAACTAAGTGTCTGTGTGTCTGTGACGTTACTGAGCGCTAATCCTAACTAAGTGTCCGTTGTCTCTGTCTGTGACATCAGGCTGCATCAGCTGGAGAAGGATCTGTACTTCTACAAGAAGACCAGTCGAGATCTGAAGAAGAAAATACGAGAACTGTTCAACAACGGGAAGCTGCCTGCACAGTGTAAGTATGGGACTGGCAGGTGTGGCAGGGAAGAGAGAGAGAGAAAACAGCCTTTCTGTGTTAAAGTAACGTACATCCATCCATATGTACATACATACATCAACAAACAAGCATCTCAGATAAAACTCTGTTTGTGGTAGTTGTGACAGGGAAGAGAAAACAGCCTTTCTGTGTTAAAGTAACGTACATCCATACATACATACATACATACATCAACAAACAAGCAACTCAGATAAAACTCCGTTTGTGGTAGTTGTGACAGGGAAGAGAAAACAGCCTTTCTGTATTAAAGTAACGTACATCCATCAACAAACTAACAACTCAGTTAAAATCTGTTTACCATTTAGAGCACTCGCTTTCCCCAGCTAAGATTAAGCAGCATCGAGCGTGGTTACCACTTGGATGGGTGACTGTTTGTGTGCCTTGGCTTCAGTACAGTTCCCCCAGTTCACCCAGCTGTAAATGGGTACCTGCACTCTTTAGGGTCAGGGAAGGTAAAGCAGCGAGGGAGAGGAGATGGGCGCCGCCCTCAATGTGCTGGCCCCTAGAGAAGTGAGGTCTCTGACGCCTCGCTCCTCTACGACTTTATAGGTTATGGGAACACCTTTACCGTTACCTTATATTTCATTGCACAAATACACAGTATGGTATACATATCTGTTGCTGTGTTTGTTTAGCTTGGTTGGAGTTGATCTGATGCTGCCTAGTGACACACACACACTCACTCATCACTCAAGCGCTTCAATCGGTGGTCTAGAGGTAACGCGTCTGTCTAGAAAGCGAAAAGTCTGGGTCGGAAGTGTGCGGTGGTTCGTATCCCGTCTGGGCCCGAAACTTTTCCCCCATCCATTAGACCATGAGTGGTGGTCTGGGCGCTAGTCTTTCGGATGAGACGATAAACCGAGGTCCCGTGTGTTACAGAAAATTATGCAGCGCACGTAAAAGAACCCACGGTAACAAGAGAGTTGTCCCTGGCAAAATTCTTAGAAAAAAGCCACTCTGATAAGGAAAGAAATACAGTTGCAGACAAAAACAAAACAAAAAAAAAAGGGTGGCGCTGCTCTTGTGGCGACGTGCTCTCCCCGGGGAGAGCAGCCCGAATTTCACGCAGAGAAATCTTGTGACTTAAAGGGGTATAAATAAATAAATAAATAAATAAATAAATAAATTTGTTTGTTTTTTACCAGATTCAGCGCTATATAAATTCCATATATGATGCTGCTGCTGCTGTGTTGGTGTGTTGCAGTGGTGGAGGAGCTAGGGGTCAGTCTGGTGGGCAACTCTGTGCAGAGCCTGGCTGACGGGGAACCGGGCACTCCGCGATCCAGCAGCCACAACCCACCTGTCCCCGCCGCCCACAGGTGAGAGAGCCGCCACCTTGTTAACAGTGGAGGCTGCTTCTGTGTGGGTGTCAGTATGTGTGTGTTTGTTGTGTGTGTGTGTGTGTGTGTGTGTTGTTTATGTGTGTGTATTGTTTGTGTGTGTGTGTGTTGTTTGTGTGTGTGTGTGTTTTGTGTGTGTGTGTTGTTTGTGTGTGTGTGTGTATTGTGTGTGTGTGTGTGTATTGTGTGTGTGTGTGTGTGTATTGTTTGTGTGTGTGTGTGTATTTGTGTGTGTGTGTGTTGTTTGTGTGTATGTGTGTGTGTGTGTGTTGTTTGTGTGTGTGTGTTGTTTGTGTGTGTGTGTGTGTGTGTATTGTTTGTGTATGTGTGTATTGTTTGTGTGTGTGTGTATTGTTTGTGTGTGTCACTCACCTCATCCCCTGCCTGTTTTCGCTGTTCTTTCAATCCCCGCTCTGTGCGGCCGTGCCCTGTCTTTCTGCTGGTCTTGTTGCCGGAGGGTCACTGTAACTGCGCTGAAAGGATTTCATCTGTTTCGTTGTCGGTCTGCCAAACTGCCGGCTGCTTTCATGCTGCTGCTGCGCTAGTTTCTGTTTAGTCTGCTTATGACGAGGGAATTTCAGCTTCATCTTCAATACGTATTCATAATTGTATTTTTGCATCTTCTGTCAAGAAATCTGCTAGTGCTCAGGCAGATGTGTGTGCATCTGTGTGTGAGGGAGTGTGTGTGTGTGTGCATTTGTGTGTGTATGTATGTGTGTGTGTGTGTGCATCTGTGAGTGAGTGTGTGTGCGTGTATGTGTGTGTGTGTTGGCATTTTTTGCACTTTGCTCCAGCAGGTCACATCACATGAACCGGAGCTTCAGTTTTGACCCTGGTGGTTAGACGTGTTGGTTGTTGTTGGTTCTGGTTCAGAACTTTGGATTTTACACATTTGTTGCTTTGGCCATTTAGCGTTTTCTTCAAGAAAAACGTGTTGTTTTTTGCTTTTTATGAAATTGTTTACTTGTTTCCAGTTTTCCTTCTGATCCTCTCTTGATTTGATCCTTTTTTGTTAACATTTAAAGGGACAACTTTTATGGTAATTATTTACTTCAGTTCAGTTCAGTTCAGTTCAGTTCATGCCTTGTTGCAAGCTGTGCATGGACAGGCAGAAATACGCCCTGAGGTTGTGCATGTATCAGCCAGGAACAAACGGCTGTGTGTACTAAAGCATATTGATAGCAGTCATTTCACTGGAACAAACAGCTGTGTGCAGCAAAGCATATTGACAGCAGTCATTTCACTGGAACAAACAGCTGTGTGTAGCAAAGCATATTGACAGCAGTCATTTCACTGGAACAAACAGCTGTGTGCACCAAAGCATATTGACAGCAGTCATTTCACTGGAACAAACAGCTGTGTGTAGCAAAGCATATTGACAGCAGTCATTTCACTGGAACAAACAGCTGTGTGCACCAAAGCATATTGACAGCAGTCATTTCACTGGAACACCAGCTGTGTGTACTAAAGCATATTGACAGCAGTCATTTCACTGGAACAAACAGCTGTGTGCACCAAAGCATATTGACAGCAGTCATTTCACTGGAACAAACAGCTGTGTGCACCAAAGCATATTGACAGCAGTCATTTCACTGGAACAAACAGCTGTGTGCACTGAAGCATATTGACAGCAGTCATTTCACTGGAACAAACAGCTGTGTGCAGCAAAGCATATTGACAGCAGTCATTTCTCTGGAACAAACAGCTGTGTGCAGCAAAGCATATTGACAGCAGTCATTTCACTGGAACAAACAGCTGTGTGCAGCAAAGCATATTGACAGCAGTCATTTCACTGGAACAAACGGCTGTGTGCAGCAAAGCATATTGACAGCAGTCATTTCTCTGGAACAAACAGCTGTGTGCAGCAAAGCATATTGACAGCAGTCATTTCTCTGGAACAAACCTTAGGCTGCTGCCGTAGGTGGAAGAAGAAGTGTGTTCTGTAGTAACTCACAAATGTTCTGTGTTAAACAAATGTTCTGTGTTAAACAAATGTTCTGTGTTAAACAAATGTTCTGTGTTAAACAAATGTTCTGTGTTAAACAAATGTTCTGTGTTAAACAAATGTTCTGTGTTAAACAAATGTTCTGTGTTAAACAAATGTTCTGTGTTAAACAAATGTTCTGTGTTAAACAGATGTTCTGTGTTAAACAGATGTTCTGTGTTAAACAGATGTTCTGTGTTAAACAGATGTTCTGTGTTAAACAAATGTTCTGTGTTAAACAAATGTTCTGTGTTAAATGTTCTGTGTTAAACAAATGTTCTGTGTTAAACAAATGTTCTGTGTTAAACAAATGTTCTGTGTTAAACAAATGTTCTGTGTTAAACAAATGTTATGTGTTAAACAAATGTTCTGTGTTAAACAAATGTTCTGTGTTAAACAAATGTTCTGTGTTAAACACAGATGCACAGTCTGTGGTATCTGATGGCAAAGAAGCAAAGATTTATAAGCCAAAGAATAACAACCTAGAGGCAGTCATCCTCACCCTTTAGTTGTAATGAAAGATGCTGAACTCTTACAGCGTAGGCTTTCATGCAGCCAGGCTGCTCCACTGTGGTGGACTTCAGTTGCTTAAGCATGGAGCTGCTTTCATTTTTGGGGTTTTTGGTTTGTTTTTTGGGGGTGCTTTTCCTGTTTGTAAATTATGTCTGATGGTAGATTGATATGTCTGAAGTCATTTGGTTTTATTGATTGAACAAAACTGGGTTTTTGTTTTGTTTTTTGTTTGTTTTTAAACTGATCTTTTTTTCTGTGTACATTCCCTGGTGTGAAACTGCTTTTCAGTTGATCTACTTCTGGGAAACGTCTGTTGAAAATGGACAGTTGTTGCAGGTTTATTTTCATATTTTAAATATTCTTAATCTTCTTGATTGAAAGTTTAAAACTTATTTCAAGTGTTATGGTTTATAATGTATTTCCAGTGCCAAAAAGGCCTTGTAGTTGGCTTTAAAAAAGGTTGATTGGAGTGGGGTGGGGGGGGGGGGGGGGGGAGGGGACAGAGAGAGAGAGAGAGAGAAAGAGAGAGAAAGCAGAAAAAAAGAGAAAATACAGATCACAAGAAAAGTTGAAGTCATATGCATAACGATCATTTTCACCGTGATGATCACCACCATCCCTCTCACCAAACACCTTGTCCTGCTTCACCTCACAGAGGATCAAGTACCAGCATCCGAAGCCACCTCCAGCAACCTCCTCCCCCCTCCTCCTCCTCCACCTCCTCCTCCCTCGGCTCTCACGCAGTCGGGGGGTCGGCAGCAGCAGGGTCAGCAGCGGTGTCGGGGGCAGCCGCCTCGCTGGGCAGTGGTCGCCACAGGGCCGCTGCCCAGGATCCCTCGGCTGTGTCCACATCCGGCACCCCGGTCAAGATTTCCCGAAAAGATCTGCGCGTCATGTCAGAAGAGGAAGTGTCGCTGCGCCGCTCAAACCTGAACCGCAGCAGTCTGGGCTCGCCCCAACCCAAAGGTCAGAGATGATGGTTGTAGATTTGGGGTGGTGATAGATTTTAGGACGGGGGTGCAGTTGTTCTTTTCATATATTCTTTTTGTTTTACTGGAGATGCCAAGGTCTCTGTCTGTCTGTCTTTTGACATATGTTTTCTCCCCATGGAGGCACCGTGGTCGAGTGGTTTAGGCGGTCAACTCGTGATCCAGAGGTCGCGGGTTCGATCCCCGCTCGGCTCGGTGTTGTGTCCTTGGGAAAGACACTTTACTCCTATTTTCCTCACTCCACCCAGGTGTACAAGTGGGTACCAGCTCTGCTGGGGAAGTATCTGGCGACAGACTAGCGTCCTGTCACAGGGGTGGTGAAAAACCATCAGTTCGCTTAACGCTACAGAAACCGGATAAGCTCCGGCTCTATGGGCCTTCTGGCTCGAAAGAACATACTACTTTTACTTTTCTCCCCATACTTTGAATTTTAGTGATGTGTTTGTGTCACACCTCTGCCCCATGGGGATGCCGGGGGCCTATCAGTATGAACAGCATCCCCTCAGTCTGGAAAGTCTGTGCTAGGAATTCCCTCTGCTCTATCTCTCTCTTCGTTTCTGCCTTGTTTCTTTTCTTCCTGTCACCTCCTCCTTGTCTATTTTCTGTCTCCCTGGTCCACTCTCCTGCCTTTTTTCCAGAAAGACTTAAAAGATAACAGTTCTTTCTTATGTCGAAGTCAGCTGCGCTGGGCTTGACTTGTCAGGTGCTTGAGGGCATTTTCGATCATATAACAGACTACAATAGTTGCTGTCTGAGCGTTTGACGACCATGAAGAAGAAGTCACACCTCACTGATGTGTCCACTCAGTATACACACACACACATAAGCAGGAACGTGTGCACACACAGAAACACATTCAACTTTGACTTAGCGTCAATCCATTTCTGAAAGAGAACTGTGTGAGGCAGTGAGCACATTTACAACAAAACCTATGCATAGCCATAACCATGCACAGCAAACGTAAGTATGTAAAGTTCACATCAAATGCAGGTGTTAATGAAAACTGTACAGTTATTTAAATGGCATGGTCATAGACCTACCTCTCCACACACACATGCACACACGCATGCATGCATGCATGGACATGCACACACACTCACACATACACACACACAAACACACTTTTTCTTTCTCTCTCTCTCTGTCTCTGCCCATCTGTCTGTATGTATGTCTGTCTGTATATATGTCTGTCTGTCTGTCTCTCTCTCTCTCTCTCACACATATTGATACAAAACAGGCATCCCTGCTCATACAAACGTGTACACTCAGTCATGCCACATCATTCATCACTATCACTTTCATCAGTGAACTGCACGTGTGTGTGTGTGTGTGTGTGTGTGTGTGTGTGTGTATGTGTGTGTGTGTGTGTTGTGTGCAGATTCCTTGGAGGGCAGCCGCAATCCCTGGGACTTGTAACTGGAAACAGGAGCGATGCAGTCATGGACCTGCTCCTTCCTTGTGGCGCGTTCTTTCGGCGGGTGATTTCCTCCCCTTTGGGTGCTTATCCCCCTTACACCCCGCAGCTGACAGTCACTGGCTAGGAGTAGAGTCAGGAGGTGGCCTCAGACAGACAGATGACAGACAGACAGACAGATGACAGACAGACAGACAGACAGATGACAGACAGATGACAGACAGATGACAGACAGACAGACAGACAGACAGAGGAGGAGGATGGAGGGCAGAGTGTGACCAGTGTATACCAGCTGCCATGGTGCAGTGGTTAGGAGGCTGGGATACTGGCTGGAAGGTCGCGGGTTCAGATCCCATAGAAGTCACAAGGGTTTGGGTTTTTTTTTTGTTTTTTAACTCCCTTAGGCTCCTCCCCGGAGTGAGTGTGCTATGAGCTCATTGGGGAGATTGGGACCACACGGTTGAGTTTCATCCACTTTATCAGGTGCGTTTTTTAGAGAGTGTTGCTCAGATTACCTGACCAACACTGGATACAGGTGTCTGTACCTCTCGGGCCAGGTTGACACCAGGATATATCATTGAAGGAAAGCGCATGTACTTCAGTAGCAGCGTCATTACATCATACTCATCATCATTGGTCATCATGCAGTAAAGAATTGTCTCTGACTTAGGGGCCCCTGTTGCTCTGGCCCCTCTGACTGGCAGCCCCTTGGTAGGCTAACGTTGACAAGTTCCCCGTGGGCTTCTGGCGCTGAGGATGCAGTGTGACTACCTGGGCATGAGCTGAGGTGGAGAGATGAAGATGAGAAGTGTAGGAGCAACAGGACAGTCAGGAACACCACTGACAAGGGGTCACTGAAAATAAGAACAGTGACGAGTGCCGAGGTTTGCTTTGGGTGGGCTAGCTCACCTGTGCTGTGTCCTGTTCCTGCTGTTTTCACACCAGTCACTCATTGCTCTCTCTGCCCAAGCCACGCCCAGACTCTGTGTGTTGTATCCTCAGGATCAGCGGAGTCCACAGGGAGCTTAATGTGAGGCTGCCATAGGATCACCAGCCAGAAGGGCCCTGCTCTGCTGCAGGGCCACTTCAGTGTTGATCACTGGTAGATGCCCATTCTGAGCCATTATACACAGGTCATCACTTGCTATGCCCCCTTCTGATGACAGTAATGGCTTCATCACAGAACCAGTTTGTGTGCGACTCCCACCCAGGGTGGTGACCATCACAATGCCCCTCCAGCCTGCTCCCATCAACTTCCAACTCTGATGACTTTGACACAAACTCACCACAGGCACAGAAGTGTTTGAGAACCAAAACTGAGGTCACCATGAGACCAGAGCAACCAGGACCACCAAATCAGAGACATTTTTCATACACTGCTTAAAGATGAGCTGTGATGAGGATGGTGTAATGATGCTGCTGTGGAAGTGCACGTGCTTTGAGACTACTTGACAGGGCTGTACTCTGTGCTTCCTATCATTGGTCTCAACCTTTCCAGAGAGTCTGGAGCAAGCTCACTCTGGGTAGGAGCTCGCTAGTGACAAAAACCCTGACGACTTCTGTGGGATTTGACTCCCTGACCCTTCAGCCAAACCTTGACACGTTAATCTCTGAGCCACGGCAGCTGCAACGTGCAGAGGATGTGCATTGTGGTGGAGCAGGAGGAGGCAGGAGGAGGCCTTGAGGTGTGCAGGACAGCTGCTGTCCAGCAGTGTTGGTCAGCTTGTTCACGGAGTTGCTGCTGTGCTCAGACAGCCAGGGTGGAGGCTGTGCTCAGACTGTTAGCAGAACAGCTGACAGGGAGAGGAGAGGAAAGGGAAACCAGCATTACAACTTTGGTGGAAATAAATCTGTACTGCGTTTTGTATGACATTAGAGAACTTCCATGCATTTCTCCCCTCTTTTTATGGGGGGTGTCTTTATCTTTAGCATTGCCCTGTGTAGGTGACTGCCTGCTGGCCACGGTTTTAACCTCCGAGTCTCCCCCTCCCCTGTTGCTGAACCCCCAGCCCCCCCCCCCTCCCCCCCACCACCACCACCACCCCCTCTTGTCCTGTCTGCGTGACTGCATGACAAGGCTGGCGTCTGTTCCGCTGCTTCGTCTTCGGATCAGTCCTGTCAGTTTACAGACATTTTCATGACATTCCTCAGAAAACCAAAATGAAGCTAATGTCCTGGAGATCACAACATCTCTGGTTTATCTAGTTGTCGCCAAATCTGTACTTAAACCTTCAGAATGTGTGTTCTTCAAATGCAACATAAGATGGGTTTACTTCTGACACTTACAAAAAGATATTTTTAAAAATCTACTGAAAAACCGTGGGAGAAAGTCTCGTATGAAATGCGTTTTTGCTTGCCGTCCAGTCAGTTTTACCTTACAACATGTGACGATGTTGACTCATGTGTTGATTGAGCTCTCAGTTTTTATAATGGGGTCTCTGACCGTAAATTTTATGACCAAACTTTTTGATTGTTGCGTGATTTTGCATGATTTGAATACTTGTTGAATAGTAAGTTGCTTTGATATTTTGAAGCCAAGTGTGATGGTGTTTAGAAATGGTAACATTTACATGTGTGAGAACATTAGTGGTGTAGAAAGTACATATCATAAGCATGATTTCCACATAATTTGAATGAAAACAGGGGTGCTATGCATTGGAAAGCAAATTCAGGTACATCAGTGTACAATTTATGCATATGAAGGTATCCACTTGCACATATGCATAATACAAACTCATAGAATGACTTAATGAATGCACACACACACACAGTGCTGATACATGCTTGCTTTTTCTCTCTGTGAATTCCAGTGTTATTACAGAAGATAATGGTTTTGGTATTTTAAATGATAAAAACCAATGTTTGTGCATTTTATCTGTAAAATTATAAGATGTTGTGCATTTTGACAAACATATCAGTGAAAATCCATCCATTCACCCTATTTTGGTGACTTGTTTTAACTGCCTGAACTTAGATTCATGTTGAATTCCAACTGTTTGTATATTTACCAGTTTTGCGATTTATGAATGAGAATGTTGTTGCTATGTTTTCACAGTATCCTGCCTTCATGTTTGTTGTTGTTTCTGTTGAAATCACTATTACATATCATACTGTCCAGGCCGTCAGCTGTTCACACAAGGAAGAAACAAGGACTTCAATCTCAGCTAGCGACAGTGTAGCAGTCGCGGCTAATTTGTAAAAGGAACAGGAATCAGAATGGCTGGCTGAAATTGCAGAAAAATTGATCAGGGTAGACTGAGACTGTCCTGCTCATTATGGGTTGTTAAACGCAAAGGAGGCAAGATCAGCCATGATACACATAGTCAAGATTTCATCATGATGATTAATGGATCATCTCTTCTGAAAATAGGCTTCCTTGGTCTTTCTCTTCATCACAGCTTGTCTGTCTCTTCATCACTGTTTTGTCTGTCTTAGCATCTCTAGTTGTCTGTCTCTTCATCACTATTTATCTGTCTCTTCATCACTATTTATCTGTCTCTATATCACTGTTTTGTCTGTCTTAGCATCTCTAGTTGTCTGTCTCTTCATCACTAGTTGTCTGTCTCTATATCACTATCAGTTGTCTTTTTGTGCTGTGGTTTTGCCAGTATTATTACGTAGTGCTAAAAGACTTGTCCCTTTTTGTGCGGTTTTTGCTACTGTCATTTCTGTAGAGATAGATATTCGTCTTTTTACTTCTGACTGTGGTGACTTTATGAAATAGGATCTGAGAGTAATTTATTATAGTTTTTTTATCATGACATATTGGTACAGTTAATGTAATCATTCCTTATATTAACTCTTTTCCCCTTCTGTTGATACTTTTTTATCTTATCACGTTATTGTTCATTCCTAATTTTTGACTTTTTTCCCTCTGTACTGATTTCTCTAAGTATACATACTTCCAAGTTTTAATTTTGTTTTCAGTATAAGTCATACTGATTTCAGTAAAGCTTGTGTAATTGTGCTTGTTGTAATTTTTTGTCAATGTAAATTTTACTGTTGTTAAATAATAGAAACTGTAATTGGCATAGTTTGAACTTTTTTCAAAGGAAATTGTACTGTTGTTAATATGAATTGTAATCGTCATATTTTGTTGTTGTTGGTTTTTTAAAAAATAAGTTACACTGTATTTTTGTGGAAAATGTAATTGTCCTTATTTTTGCCCCAATATTTTATACTGTTAACTGTGAAAGTTGTAATTTATTGTATGCTGCATCAGTCAACATTTTTGTTGTTGTTGTATGTGACATTTTCCCATGATATTGCGGGCTGGGGCTTCATGTCTGCTTTAGCTACAACCTGAACTGGGTTTGTAATGTCGTGGTTGTCTTTGTATGGTATTGAGATGCAGCACAAACCCATATAAAACTGTGCATGCGTATGTGCGTGCGTGTGTGCGTGCATGCATGCGTGTGCGTGCATGTGTGAGAGAGAGAGAGAGAGAGAAGCTGGCCAAAAATAGAAGTTACGGATCCATATACACATATCAGACATGGTCACAGAAAATGAAGGAAAAAAATGTTTCCTGTTGTCTGCAATTACTGTAAGTGTATATTTTTTGTTGTCTGTGATCTTACATTATTTATGAAATTTATCCTTTTCTGTCACTGTGTTTCTGTTATACTGAGCTAAAAATACACATCTGTAAAGAGGCATACATAGTCCACGCACTCTCTGAACTGTTATACTGAGCTAAGAATAGAAAAGTATGTTCTTTCGAGCCAGAAGGCCCATAGAGCCGGAGCTTATCCCGGTTTCTGTAGCGTTAAGCGAACTGATGGTTTTTCACCACCCCTGTGACAGGACGCTAGTCTGTCGCCAGATACTTCCCCAGCAGAGCTGGTACCCACTTGTACACCTGGGTGGAGTGAGGAAAATAGGAGTAAAGTGTCTTTCCCAAGGGCACAACACCGAGCCGAGCGGGCATCGAACCCGCGACCTCTGGATCACGAGTTGACCGCCTAAACCAGTCGACCACGGTGCCTCCTTGAGCTAAGAATACACATCTGTAAAGATGCATACATAGTCCACGCACACTCTGAACTGGTTGGCATGTTTGTGAAAGCCAGTCACAGTTTTTTTCTTCTTCTTTTCTTTTGGTACAGTTTCCCAAGGAATCTCACAACACACACAGTACAATAGTCACAAACCTTTAAATCCTCCCTCCCCCCCCCCCCCCCCACCACCACCACCACCACTTCCCCCTCCCCCACCCCACACCCTCCTCTCTGAATAACTGTATATTTGTGAGTGGTCGGACATGTGTGAATGTATCGAATGCAAGTGCTTTGATTTTTTTGCTTTACAAGATTCAGCACTATGCAAATTCCATTTATTTTTATTATTTAAATTAAAAAAATTTTTTTACTACTATTATTATATTCCAATCCATCACTAGACCTGTAGATTCAAGCTGGGGTTGAAATTGTTTTGTTTTTATTTTTACTTTGCAATTCACGGAATGCCAACCACAAAGCACAGGATCTTTAACATGTATTCTTGATCTTTTTGTATGAGTATACATAAGAGGGGGGTGTAAGGCATGGACAGGTCTGCATTTAAGATGATTTGGAAAAAAATGTTGACCAGGCACTGCCGAGAGAGGAGCCCACAGTGTAGTAATGACAGTCCTAGTTTCTGTGGCTGAATCATTTGTGTTTGGAGGGGAGGTAAAGAGCGTGCCACAACTGCCACAGAGATGGGAAGGGTATGATGAGGGTGATAATCACGTGGCTAGTAGCGTGTGGTTTGGGTGTGTGGTACTGTATTTATGGAACTTGCTTGCATGGGATTTCTGTGCTGTCGCTGAGTTTGTAATGAATGTACAATGTAAAGACGAATACGGTGAAATGTGAGTACAGTTTATTGCTAAACATTTTTTTAGTAAAGATGGATGATTTTTTAATTCAGAAAATCAAATCACAGACAGCTTAGTTTTCTCGTATGTATGCATATTTTCAGTCATGCTGGTTTTGTGTAAATATTTATTCCAAAAATGTTCTCAATCAAATTTGTATTTGTTATAAAGAGTGAGAAAGGATGTATTTTGTTGTAAATCAGCAGGAAATCTGTATCAGATTCTTGGATTTATTATCGTTATGTTGGTCATAGTATGTAAGTTGTTTGTCAAAAATTAAACATATTTTTTTTAGTCCAACTGACACCCCCAAGTATTGTTCTCCATGTAAATTAGTACACAATTTTCTTCTTTCTCTCAGTGTCGTGTGGTGAAAACATGCTGAGAAATATTGAGATCATAGTCGTATGGTAGTAATGTAATTTTTTTGTATTGGAAAAAACCCTTCAGCGTTTTGTTGTAGCGCCTGTTTTTGATGGACTGAAGAGGAGAGTGAAGTTGCAGAATGCGCAGTGTCTGAGCGAATGGGGCAGGAGGAAATGTGCCGGAATTTCAAGATGGCGTGTGGCATGGACTGAGCTTTTCGCTGTGCATTTAAAAGGCTTTTTCTCTTATTGTATTCATTCATTTTTTGGGCTGTAATCTTATTCGTGTTTTGAGGTTTTGTAGATTGGCGTCATCATGAACTTAACCGCTGGCACTGTGTCATTCCAGAACATGGCAGTACCATGTCACTTTGCTCTTTTTTTCCTTTTTTTCTCCAAACCACTTGTGACTGTCTGACTGACCGTCCATCTGATCCCTGTGCTGGCATTGTCAACATTCCATCCTTGATTGCAAATTTTCCCCCATTTTTTGTGAAATTCAGCTGTCTACAGTTTAAAATAAAACCTTGAATTTGATTTGTCAGTTTGTGTCTTGCTTCTGAGTTTGGGACATTCTCTGTCTGTTGTGTTTCTGTCTGTCGGCTTGTGTGTGTGTGTGTGTGTTTGTCTGACTGTCTGTCTCTGTCTCTCTGCCTGTCTCTGTCTCTGCCTGTCTCTGTCTGTCTCTTGTCTCTCTCTCTCTCTCCTCTCTCTCTCTCTCTCTCTCTCTCTCTCTCTCTCTCTCTGCTTCTCTTTCTCTCTCTCTTTCTTTCTGTCTCTATGTGAGTTTGGTACATTTTTCCCCTCTCTTCCCATTTCTTTCTCTGTTGTTAGTGTGGTACATTCTCTTTTTTTATTCTCAGAGTTTTGTACTCTCTGTCAGTCTGTCTGTTTGTCTTTCTGTCTGTCTCTCTCTCAATGAAACATGAGGCTCTCCATGAGAGCAGAGTCAAATATTCCATAGAAATCTCCACCATGCCAGTCACTGGACTCCCAGCACCTCTGCAACCAACACTGACTGCCCTGCTGACCAAGAAGGACACCCAGCTGGCGGTGAAGAGGAGAGGGCGACACAGCATCGTTTCTGTTACCGATAAAGCAGCCAGCACCCGACATCGACACAGATGTCAGGCCCTGCACTGAACTACGCCGTACATAGAAAGAAGGCAGCTTCACCAAGACCAGAAAAGGGTGAAACAATAAACAGCAACAACAACATAAATGCATACAAGTACTGGACCATTCACCTCTCCAACCGTCAGTTTGTTGCCCACCTTTCATTGTAAGAAAGCTGTCCCATAACCTATAAGGTCGTAGAGGAGCGAGGTGTAAGAGACCTCACTTCTCTAGGGGCCGGTATATTGAGGCCGGCACCCATCTCTTCTCCTTCGCTGGTTTACCTTCCCTGACCCTAAAGAGGGCAGGTACCCATTCACAGCTGGGGTGACTTTACTGAAGCCAAGGCGCGCAAACAGTCACCCATCCAACTGGTAACCACGCTCGATGCTGCTTAACCTTGGCTAGGGGAAAGCGAGTGCTCTGACCACTGAACTATCCCGACCCTATTGTAAGAAAAGACAGCTATATTCAGGATACAAATTTGGTAGCTTTTTTCTTTGCGTGCAAGCCAAGTTGTCTCTATCATCAGTCAGACGCGGAGTGTCTTGGTAACATTTGCTTTGATGAAGACCATTCAAAGATATTTTCCAATGCATCAGTCACGAGTCACTAAAGAAAAGAGTCGTGGGCAAAGTCACCTTTCTGTACACACCTGAACCCTGGACTTAGCAGACCTGCAGGGAAAAAATGAGCCGCTGGAATTCAGTGTCAGGCCTGTAGCTGTGTCAGTCAGTCATGTAAGGAAATGCCAATAGCGACACTGAGATGTTGCTATGCTTTAGTCATGTAAGGAAAGTGCCAATAGCTACACTGAGATGTTGCTATGCTTTAGTCATGTAAGGAAAGTGCCAAAAGCTACACTGAGATGTTGCTATGCTTTAGTCATGTAAGGAAAGTGCCAATAGCTACACTGAGATGTTGCTATGCTTTAGTCATGTAAGGAAAGTGCCAATGGTTACACAGAGATGTTGCTATGCTTTAGTCATGTAAGGAAAGTGCCAATAGCTACACTGAGATGTTGGTACGCTTTATTACGTTATGTTGAGATTGTCTTCAGCCATGATTAGCTCTCAGGATGATGACTTAATCTCTCTTTAAAAAATAAAATCCTATGAAGTCGGACTATGGCTGCGTAGACATGGCGAGGCACTTAAAAATAGTCATAAACGCAAATTTCCATCCAACGTGTACTTTCAGTCTCACAGTGATTGCCAGGTGGGAGGAGTGAGACACAGTGCATATTCTGGATGACCCCCACAGTGTTAGGCTGGGGAACGCACAGTAACCACAAACTCAGCGTTATAGGAGCATTTTATGCATCTCCCCCTAGGATGAATGAGGAAATGCGCAACATTTTCAGAGAAGCCCCACACCACTATGAAGAAGATCTGATGATGACCAAGCAAGAACTGAAGTAGTGTGATCACCTCACTATATCCAACAGCCTCTCAGAGAAAATTTGGCAAGGCACAGCCTCTGCAGGCTGATGAAGAGGCAGATACAGACACACATGGCTGGATGACATTACTGACTGGACAAAGAGAAAACAACAACAACAACAACAACAACAGCAATAACAAAGTTTTGCCAAGACTGTACCCAAGCATTGACACACGACTGTCACAAAATAATGGAAAATAACTGGTGTTTACGTCAATACGTTGCTTCATGACCACTCTTGGTTTATGTTGATTTAATTTAATTTAATTTAATTTTATACCACTTAAAGTCACGGCAGATTTCTCTGCGTGAAATTCGGGCCGCTCTCCCCGGGGAGAGCGCGTCGCCACAAGAGCAGCGCCACCCATTATTTTGTTCTTTTCTTGTCTGCAACTGTATTTGTTTCCCTATCAGGGTGACTTTTTTCTACAGAAATTTGCCAGGGACAATTCTCTTGTTGCCTTGGGTTCTTTTATGTGCGCTAAATAATTATGTGTAACGCACAGGACCTCGGTTTATTGTCTCATCCGAAAGACTAGCTCTCTGAGCACCACTCATGGTCTAATGGATGGGGGAAAAGTTTCGGGCCCAAACGGGGACCAAACCACTGCACACTTCCAACCCGGACTTTTCACTTTCAAAGCAGGTGCATTACCTCTAGACCACCGATCCACGAGTTTAGTGTAATGTGGTGTCCCAGTGGTCAACTAGACTAGACTACAGGATAGGTGAAGGTGAAGAAGTAGTGTAATGTATCCCAGTTTAAGAAGGAGGGTGGCAGGACGGTTAAGACATTCGCCTGCCAACAAGTCAACCGTGAGGTTCTGGGTTCGATTCCTAGCCTTGCCCTTTCTTCCCAGTTTGACCCCCAAAAATTCAAACTGAATGTCGAAGTCCTTTGGATGAGACTGTAAACCGAATGTGAACGCACGCAGAACATCTTGCGCATGTTCAGCTTTTTGAAAGAGTAGGACATTGTGTGCCAGGAGCAACGGATGACAAAAAACGGAAAAAAAACACGCAAGCACACAGGTGTCATGTTTAGACCCCAGCCCCGAAGTCGAAATGCGGCTACCTCAATGGTGAGGGAAACACGACGGTTGTACAGGCAACCATCTCACCAGTGGGGAACCTCTGAGGTCCAGACAAGGAACGAAAAATAAAATAAAGCACTCCCGTTCCCTCACCTCCAGTTTCATAGGTGACTGCAGAGTGTTATTCTGGAGATTTAAAGGCCGCACACCGGTATTAATTTGGGGGTCAGTGCGAGTGGAAAAAAATGTTGGTGATTTTCACAGATTTTTTTAAGCATGAAAAAATGGACTGTGCACTTGTTTTGGGGATTGAGGACATAGAGCAATACCAGGTAGTCACGAGAAAGTTGGAAATAACCATCAAATGAGCTTTGCCTGTATTCCTACAGCGTTGACCCCGCGCATGCATATTGCGGTAAGGAAGCTAGCAGACGACAAAGGACTGAGGGGGTACAGTGTTTGCTGAAAAATTAAACAATTTCAAACCTACCAAATTTGTTCAAATCACATGAGTTTTGAGTCAGAGGTTAGTCTTTCACAAAAAGTGTGTTTTTTTAAATTTCTGTGTATGCCTTAGTACGTGCGCTATGACTATAAGTGTCACATAGAAAAACAGAAGGAAAAGAGTGATTTTTTAATACCGGTGTGCAGCCAAAATCTGACGAGGTGACAGTGTGGCTGACCTCTGTGGTCAGTGGGGCTGTAGTCAACAACAAGACTGGACTGGACTGGAGCTGACCAACGCCAGGGAAGGAGCGACAAGCTGAAGGGCACTGCAGAACAACTCCACTCTATGTGCTCGCATCAGCAGGTGTACAAAAGGGAGCATGGAGGTTCACGTTAGCTTCAGTCTGATGAAAAGGAAGCATACTTCTTTTGATGCAGCTATCCGGAACTGTTCTTCAAGCCAACAGTTTTTTCCCCCTCACAACTGATAAACTCAGGGTCATCTCTGTAGACTCCAAATTTCAGGAAAGCAGTGCTGCCGAGCTTCTCTGTGATAAAGAAAGGGACAATGCAGCTCCTCTTCTCAAACAGCTTCACTGGTTTCCCATCAATGCATGCATCTTGTTTAAAACGGAAACTTTAGTATTAAAGCTTGATTATTTGGAAAATACAACATCTTCTTACCTGTCTGATTATTTATCTTACAATTATTATGTACCTTCTCAAACTTTTCACTCAAGCAGTTACAAAAACAACTGACTGAAATATTGTCGTTACAGTCTAACCTGTTGCTCAGCAGCCCTTTTGTTTCAAGTACATTGAAATCTGTCCCCCCCCCCCCCTCCCCCTCGTCTCCAGCCTGTCCTTTCCTATCTGTGTGTTTAGGGGGAGGGAGGGAAGACTGGGAAAGGATAAGTAAAGGTAAAGGTGTCCCATAACCTATAAGGTCGTAGGGGAGCGAGGCGTCAGAGACCTCACTTCTCTAGCGGCCAGCATATTGAGAGCGGCGTCCATCTCCTCTCCCTCGCTGCTTTACCTTCCCTGACCCTAAAGAGGCAGGTACCCATTTACAGCTGGGTGAACTGGGGGACTGTACTGAAGCCATGGCGCACAAACGGTCACCCATCCAACTGGAAAACCACGCTCAATGCTACTTAACCTCGGCCCTTTAACGGGGGAGGCAGGGGGAAAGGGGGGGCGTTAAAATGAAGGAGAGCAAACAATATTGTTGGTAATACATGCGAGCCAGAGACCTTTATTATGTAAAAATAATTATTACCTATTTGCAACTACCTTAAAACATGTAGTATCTGTAGTATATCTCCCTAAGATCTTTGAAGTAGGTTATTTTTCTGATTTATTTACTTGTCACATGTTTGAATATCAGTACCTGCATTCAAAACTTATTATACTTAATAATTTTGAGGTATGTGTCATCTTTGAGCGCTTTGATTTGTTGCTTTACAAGATTCAGCGCTATATAAAATCTATACATTATTATTATTATTATTATTATTATTAGTAGTAGTAGTATTATTATTGTTGTTGTTGTTGTTTTCTTATCATTATGATGATGATGATGATGATTATTCACTGATCATAACAGGAGATCAGCGCAGCAGGTCACGCTCACCAGACAAGGGAGATAGTTACGTTGGATGTTATATTTGTGTAAGAAAGAGTTTTCACCCTTTGGCTGATGAGACAGGAAGACATGACTATTTGCCACAGGATGAAAGACACTGCTGTACTGTGTGTGATATGAATCATTTAGGTGATGAGTATCATTTTGTTATGGAATGGCCAGCACTACCAGAGTTTACCAACCCAATATCTGCACAGCTATTACACAAATCCACACACACACACACACACACACACACACACACACACACACACACACACACACACACACACACACACACACACACACACACACACACACACACACACACATAGATATAGAGATATATAGATATATAGATATACATATACATATACATAGTTTGCTCTACAGAGTCCCTGATTTTCTAGTCATAAGCTGTTTGTATATACTTACTACTGAAGTGTGACTTTTCCCCTTTCTGGTCTGACTTGTAGTGCTAGAGATTCATTCATTCATTCATTCATTCATTCCTTCCTTCCTTCATTCATTCATTCATCCATCCATCCATTCATTCATTCATTTCGAGGGTATTGGAATAAGAAAGAAAGAAAGAAAGAAAGAAAGAAAGAAAGAAAGAAAGAGAGAGAGAGAGAGAGAGAGAGAGAGAGAGAGAGAGAGAGAGAGAGAGAATAGTTATTATTACTCTTCTACATTCATGATCTGAAATGATTGTATCATCCTGAATGTGTCTTTGTTATAGCCTGGTCCATGATGCTGATGTCAGATTGGCTCATGACGGGACAGCCTGGTGGTTACAGTGATGTATTCGTCATCTGCTGACACGGGTTCGATTCTCGTTCAAGAGGATTTTTTCCCTCTGGAGTTAACATCAGTGCCGACTCCACTTTCCCCCAAAAGTCCTTCGGATGAGACTGTAAGCCGAGGTCCCACATGAGTGCTTATCCCATTATCCTCGAAATAACAGAATAAAAAAAAAGAAAAAGAATATCGCATGTAACTGTTAATGTTGTTCCCTCTCCTTTATCACCACAAACAGGTGCGTACTTTCTAAGAGTACAGGAGTTGTTTGTCCTCCATCCAGGGTACAACCAGGTCTGATTCATCATCATCATCATCATCATCATCATCATCATCACTACTATTGTCTGTAGTGTAGGCCTACTTTTGTTTTGCCCTTCCTTTTGATGCCTGTCACTCATTTATTGATTGATATATGTATACTTTTTGTTTTCCCTATAGCTTAAAAGAGTTAACTGGAATAAACCATTGTGAATTGTGAAGATAAGAACATGCAATCATGTGTGTGTGTGTGTGTGTGTGTGTGTGTGTGTGTGTGTGTGTTTTGATAACAGGTGTTTCGTTGTGTAAAAGATGGTGTTTTTTATGTTAACTTTTTGTATGCATGCTATCTGAAGGGCTATTCTCTATAACTCTGATTTCAATCACGATTAAGGTGCACATGTATAATTTAAAAAAAATATAATTAACTGTTCAACCAATCTGCTGTTTACACTACAAAGTCGCACTGTACGTTATTTCTGTCAGCCTGAATAGTCAGTTTCATCTCTTCCATCACCCCCATCTGTCAATGAGATCTTGTAGAGTTGGAAAGATAGTATTAATTCACCAGATTTCAAAGGTGCCTCTAAAATGAAGTGTCATTCCTGAGAACGTGCGACAACACTGGCTGTGAATATTAGGTTTTGTTGATGCCTGCAAGAACTTCATTGATTGTAAACTGTAAGTGGGTAGCAACGAGTTTTAACAGTTATCATAAATTATTTTGTTGCAAAGACGTACACATTGGCCTGTGTAGGTAAGTGCAAAAAGTAGTGGACCTCGAAGAATTGTGGCTGATGTTTATGACTCGATGTTTGTTTGTTGGCCTCAGCTTTGTCGAGGGGACAGGATAGCTCAGTGGTCAGAGCACTCGCTTTCCCCCAGCCAAGATTATTCCAGCATCGAGCGTGGTGACCACTTGGATGGGTGACCGTTTGCGCGCCTTGGCTTCAGTACAGTCCCCCCCCCCCAGTTCACTCAGCTGTAAATGGGTATCTGCCCCTTTTGGGTCAGAGAAGGTAAAGCAGCGAGGGAGAGGAGATGGGCGCCGTCCTCAATATGCTGGCCCCCAGAGAAATGAGGTCTCTGATGCCTCGCTCCCCATACGACCACACAGGTGATGGGGGGACACCTGTACCTTTATTCCTCACTAAAGTTTGTCCGTCTGTTCTCCTCACGGGTTTGTCTCTCCGGCGATTTGCCGTGTTCCTTTTGTTTGTTTTTCTGACGGATTTGTTACTATGCTTTGCGGCTATTGTTGTTGTTGTTATTGTTCGTGGTGGTGGTGGTGGTGGTGGAGATAATGACAATGACAAATGTCAATGATTCTTTTATTTCGAGGATAATGAATAAGTACTTATGTGCTTTTTTACCTCCAGTCCCCGCCCGTAGGGATACATCTTAATAATAACCCAACACTTATACAGTCTCACAGTAGACACAAGGGGAAATAACCCTTTTCAAAACAGCCCCCCCCCCTCCAATCCCCCCCCCCCCCCCCAAAAGCAAACAAATAAAAGAAAACCCTAAAACACCCACCCCCCCCAAAAAAACCCCAAAACAACAACAAACCAACAAAACCCCCCACACACAACCAAAACAAACAAACAAACAAAAGAGAAAGAAAAACCAAACCAACAAAAGAAAAAAAAAGAAAAAAGAGAAAACAAACAAACAACAACAACAACAACAAGAACAACAACAAAACCAAGAAAAATAACAACCAAACTTAATAAGTTATAAAGATAAACATCTACACATTGTCAAATGGTACATATACTTGTTACACATAACAATAAGATATTGAAATAGGGCACTCATTAAAAACTTAAGTACAGAGGACAAGTCCAATAAAGTATTGAAAATATAAAATATGGATCCTTCTTCAGGATACACTATAACTATAAGCAAAACGATAATTATAAGGTGAGAGAGAGACAGAGACAGAGAGACAGTGTGTGTGTGTATTTCAGAGATAATATCCAGTGTATAATTCCCAAAACAGTACACGATCACCATAAACACTCATTTTTGATTATACTCGTTTCAAATTATATGTCATGATAATGAAATAAACTCAATACCCATACATTCACACAATAAAAACAAGAAACAAAACAAAAGAAGAAATCTAAACCTATACAGTCATTGAGGGAGAGAATGCGAGTGAGTGAGTGAGTGTGTGTGTGTGTGTGTGTGTGTGTGTGTGTGTGTGTGGTGTTTGTTTCAGGGATAATACTAAATATATAATACTCACATAGCACACGATCACCACGAACACTTTTAAATTATACTCATACAAATTGAATGTCATGATAATAAAATAAGTGCAATACCCATACACTCACAATAAAGAGGAAGGAAAACCCTCAATAAAGTCATAAAAAGAACATTTACACATTGTAAGTAATAGAGACAAATTATTTTTTTATCTCAGGATAATGAATAAGTACTCATGTGTTTTTTTACATCCAGTCCCCGCCCGTGGGGTCACATATTAATAATGAACTCAGTACTCATACTTTCAAACAGTAGAAGCAAAAGGAAAAAACTTTTAAAAAAGAAAAAGAGAAAACAAACAACAAACAAACAACCCCAGACAAACAAAAAACCAAATAAACCCCAGAACACCCCCCCCCAAAAAAAAAAAAAAGAAAAAAAAAGAAAAAAAAAAAAACCCCACCCCCAAACAAACAAACAAATGAGAAAAAACACACACACAAAACCCAACACCGTCCAACCCCCCCCCCCCCCCCCCCCCACACACACACACACACACATACACCAAAATAAAAAACAAACCAAACAAATCAACAACAAAAAACAAAACAACTACAGCAATAACAACAAAGAGAGAGAGAGAGAGAGAGAGAGAGAGAGAGAGAGAGAGAGAGAGAGAGAGAGAGAGAGTAAGCCAAACTTATAGATCATAAAACTGAACATCTTCATATTGTAGAATAGTACACATAGTTGTTACACGTAATAATAAGATATTGAAATAGGACATTCACTGGAGCTCAAGTACAGTCAACAAGCCTAAAATAACATTGAAAATAGAAAGTATGAATATGCCCTTTATTAGAATACACAACAACTATAGGAGAGAGAGAGAGAGAGAGAGAGAGAGAGAGAGAGAGAGAGAGAGAGAGAGAGAGAGAGAGAGAGAGAGAGAGAGAGAGAGAGAGAGAGAGAGAGAGAGAGCGAGAGAGAGAGAGATAGATAGAACTCAGAACTCAGAAATTTAATGTATCTCAGCCTTAGGCCATAATACATGGTTGGCGTAGAAGGAATTGAAAATGCCACAGAGTGGGCAAAAACCGGATAACATACACAATACCAAGCTCACTTTCAGTGAAAGAAATAATGAAGACAATGCACAAATACATAAAAATCCATATGTATCAAACACATTTCACTATTTTGATCTAAATGTATCTTCCTTATGTCTGGATAAAATCAACATACATATATAGTTTTTCAAAATCATAACAAGACGATACCATATCTTCGTTTGTGATGTAAATATCCTAATACAACAAACTTTTTCTCTTATTGATGGCGTGGGATATATATCTAGACAGGCAGTGATTTTTACTACTGTTTTCTGCTTTAAGTAGATCATGCAAAGGTGTATCAACACAATCCCTTGAAAATTTAATTCTTAAATCATTATACACAAAACATTCATAAAGGAAATGCTTTTCATCTTCAACTTTGGGTTTACAAAATGGACATTGTTTCTTCTGATTCTGTGCACTATATCGATGTACATTGTTGTTGAGTGGAAAAACATTACATCTCACCTGTGACACAGCAACTCTAAAGCAGTAGGTATCTAAGTGTAGAAGATATTCTTCTTTAGCAAATATTGTTTTGAAACACCTGTAGCTGTCATATCTGTCTCGGTCTCTGATTGTACTATACCATTCCTGGATAAACATATCAACTAGCTTTGCTTAAACAGATGTAAGAATACCTTGACGTCGCCAACACCCTGTTGAAGCCATACAAAGCTGAATCCTGCATCACATAAAATTTGTCTAATCATAGAAACCCAACAGTTCTTTCCAGATATATCCATGTCAAGCAACATTTGATAAGCATTATATGGTAGTCTGTTAGAATTCATTTGTAATAATTTAATCCAATATCTAAGTATTTATACATGAGTTGATGTATAGAGGATATCGACCCAGCTCACCATATATCATTTTATTTGGAGTTTTCAATGGTACACCCAAAAATCTCTTGCAAGCCATCATGTGTACTTTCTCTATATGTTCCAATTTATGTAACCCCCATATCTCTGATGAATATAGTAAGATTGGCTGTATTTTAATGTCAAAGATCTTGAAAAATGTTTCAGCGTTAATTTCTTTATATTTATGAAAAACCCTATTTAATTCTACAACAGCTTTCTTTCCCTTGGTCACGAGATGATCTGTGCCCAGCTTAGCACTAAGTTTCGTGGTAAAGTTAAACCCTAAATAGCAATACTTATTTACCACTTCTAATTTGAAATTATCGTAAACCCACTGTTCATTTTTCCCAAGAAAACCTCCTTTTCTAAAGACCATTACTTTTATCCGAATTGACATTTAATTGCAAATCATCACAACATGATTTCAATACATTCAATTGGTTTTGTAAACCTCCAGGAGTTGTTGAAATAAGAGCCACATCATCTGCAAAGAGTAAAATAAAGATTTCCATGATGTCTGGTACTAGTTGTATTCCATGTTTACCTTTTTTACCCATGGTCTCGGATAAGTGGTTGATAAATAAAGAAAACAGAGTAGGGCTTAACACACATCCTTGTCTCACACCAATTGGGCATTCAAAAAATTCAGACAATTCACTGTTTGCCCGTATACATGAATATAATGTTTGATACATTGCTGACATTGCTGCAAGGAACTTTCCCTTTACTCCCTGATCTTTGATGCACCCTATAAGTAAATCATGTCTGACAGAATCAAAAGCTTTTTTAAAATCTATAAATGCAACATATAACTTCCGGCCTTTCTTGTTCATGTACTTCTGGACAATTGCATGCAAATTAAAGATCTGATCAACAGTAGAGTATTTTTTCCTGAAGCCTGCCTGATTTTCAGATATCATTTGATTATTTTCTAGCCAAGAATACAATCTACTGTTTAGTATAGATGTGAAGCACTTTGACAGGATACTCAACAAAGAAATTCCCCTATAATTGTCCACGTTATTGGGATCTCCCTTCTTAAAGATTGGAACTATGATAGCTTTTGCCCAGGCTTGTGGATAAATACCTTTGTCAAAAATAGAATTGAATAGTTTTATGAGAAAACAGTGTACCTCTTGGCCTCCATTCTTCAGCATTTCAGCAGTTATGCCATCCAGTCCACTTGCCTTACCACATTTTAGTTTATCTATTGCTCTTTTTAGCTCCTCTTCTGAAATGCTTTGGTTAAGTTCATGATCTGCCTGCTCTAATAAGTCTGTATCACTATGACAGTCATTATAGCTAGTACTTCTGTTGCTTTGGAAAACAAACTTAAAATGATTTACCCAATCAACTGTTACTATAGTGTTCTTTAAATTAGCTCTAGTACCACAACCCATACTTTTTAACTGTTTCCAAAAATTTGGGGAATCCGAAATATTGTTAACTAAGCTTTCTGCTTTTAGTTTCCTGAATTCCTGTCTTTTTGTCTTAAGTATCTTTTTGTATATTTTCCTTGCATGCACATAGTTAATTCTGTCCTCTTCTTGCCTGGTCCTTCTAAAATGCTTTAAATTATGTCTGACTGTCTTTTTTGCCTCGCAACAGTCTCTATCAAACCATTCTGATGATTTTTTCTGACCCTTACGATGTCTAACATACATACACTTGCTGGCTTCCGTTAAACATTCAACAAATATCGACAAAGCTCCATCCACATCAAAGTGTAACAAATTCAGAGCATCTGCCATTCTAGTGCTACTGTTTTCACTTCTTAGTGCATTGGTGAAAATATCATTTTTTGTATCATCCCATTTAAGTTTTTCTACGAGGGATGTACTTTCGTTTATTTCTCTAGTTTCATAACAATCTCCAGTTGTGTTACTTTTCTGTTGCATTTTCATAACTACAGGCAGATGATCTGATTCTGACACATTTTTTATATCAACTGCAGTAATGTTGATCAATGTCAGCAGTTCACAAGAAACAATAAAATAGTCTACAGTACTTGCCCCGGAACATGCAATAAAAGTATAACTGCCATCAAAATCATGTTCACACAAACCATTTAAAATGACACAATCAAACATATTGCAAACCTCAAGTAATTGATTTCCAAAGGTATTCATGTGAAGATCATCTGATTGTCTAGAAAATTCGCGAACAGCACTAGAAATATCTGGGATCTGAAAGTTAAGATCATCAACATCAAAGGAATAGTTACAACTGGCTGTCCTTGCATTAAAATCACCTGTAAGTAGGATATGAAAACTGCCATTAAACTCCTGTAAATCCAATAAAGTTTGTTCCAATACTTCTAAACCAAATCCATCATGTTTATCTTTCCAGTGAACAGAATCATGAGGTGGAATGTATGTACAGACAAACATAATATGGTAGTTAGTTGAAAACAAGTCTTTGTGAACTTGTATAACAACAGCATGTTCATTATTTTCTGCAACCCGCTCAATGTATGTTGTAAACTTTTTTCTAACCATGACAATAATTCACCTGAATATCTTCCATGATGTGATAACTTTCTAGCCTTTAGTGTAAAGATGACATAATCATGAAATAATGGTGAAGAAAAATCAGTTGCAATGAAAGTCTCCGTTAAACAGATAAAGTCATAAGACAAAAGAAAGTTAATGAAATCATTATTTTCCAATTTGTCAAGCAAACCATTAACATAATAGTTCAAAAACTCAATTTGTGTTTTATTTACAGTATGTACATCTGCAGCTGACTGCCTGTGAGAAACACTTTGCTGAGAAGTCCCTGCTAGCCTGCAAGATGAGTTGTTATTATCATTACTGACATTACAAGTAACTATGGCCCAGCCGAATCCCTATTTCGTGTTATCTGACCCAGTGTTTGACTTTTTATCATTGTTCTGTTTGTTCCCTGAACCCCCTCCATTCTCTTTAGAGCCATCAGATGATGCTGCTCTCCTCAGAGAATCCAGTATATAGATAGATAGATAGATAGATAGATAGAAGAGAGAGAGAGAGAAGAGAGAGAAGAGAGAGAGAGAGAGAAGAAGAGAGAGAGAGAGAGAGAGAGAGAGAGAGAGAGAAGAGAGAGAGAATAATTTAATTGCATATCGCCTTAGGCCACAATACAGAGAGAGAGAGAGAGAGAGAAGAGAGAGAGAGAGAGAGAGAGAGAGAGAGAGAGAGAGAGAGGAGAGAGAGAGAGTGAGTGGTGTGTGTGTGTGTGTGTGTGTGTGTGTGTGTGTGTGTTTCAGAGATGGTACTAAATATATAATTCTCAAAACAGTACACGATGACCTTCAACATTTATTTTGATTACTCATACAAATTATATATCATGATAATCAAATAAACTCAATACCCATACTCTTACACAATAAAAACAAGGAAGAAAAGAAAGAAAGAAAAAAACACACCAGCCAAATCTATAAGGTCATAGTGAGAGAAAGAGAGAGAGAGAGAGAGAGAGAGAGAGAGAGAGAGAGAGAGAGAGAGAGAGTGTTTAAGGGATAACACTAAATAAATAATAATAATAATGTCTGGAATTTATATATATATATATATATTTATTTTTATAAATATATAATTCTCAAAACAGTGCACGATCACCGTCAACACTTATTTTGATTATACTCATGCAGATTATATGTCATGATAATGAAATAAACTCAATACCCGTATACTCACACAATAAAAACAAGGAAGAAGAGAAAGGGGGGGGGGGGGGGGGGGGGGCAAATCAGAGAGAACTCGAACTCGAATGATTTATTCACAAAAAGGCCATTGGCCCATACATGAAGGGAGTTGCCCAACTGCTTAGTATTTTGGTTTAAACACACACACACACACACACACACACACACAACACACACACACACACACACACACACACACACACACACACACACACAACACACACACACACAACACATCACACACACACACACACACACACACACACAACACACACACACACACACACACACACACACACGCACGCACACACACACACACACACACACACACACACACACACACACACACAGACAACATGTTACTGTATAACACAAAGTCAGCTACAAAAATATTACTTAGGATAACATTATCTCTCTTATTCTGAAAGCTTTACACAAATATAAAGTGAGGCTGCGCACAACTTCAGGATGACTTGATGCCAGGAGTAAACAGAGTCTAAATAAATTAGGCTGTCTACTATATTTAACAGGGATGTAGTTCTGCCTAACATCCTGAAATACTGGACAGCACAACACAAAATGTACTTCATCCTCCGGTGCTTGCTTACATAATGGGCATAGCAGCCTGAGGTCGTCAATATCATGTTCTCTGTATCTGAATTTATGAACATTTATATCTGATACACCAAGTCTAAACTTAGACATTATTCTTTTCAAATGTATATCCATAATCAAGTTTTAGATAAGGTTTGACATCATGCGAACTTATAAATTGTCTGTACATTTGAAATCTTTCACTGTTTTGTATATGATAACTCCATTGCTGCCATCGGCAGTCAATCAATCTTTGCCTGAAAGCGTTAATAAACTCTCTACAATTTCCGACTCCTTGATTGAGCCAAACAAATCCAAACCCTAGTTCACACAAACAGGTACGTATTTGTGTTGCCCAGTTGTTTTACCCTTTGACATCTAGATCATAAAGCATCTTGTAGGATTTAAAAGGTAGCTTGCTCTCATTCATATGCAGAATCTTAATCCAATATTTAATGCATCTTACAGCAGCATTAACAGAGAGAGGGTATCTATTAGTTTCACTATAAACAAAATCATTAGGTGTACGTCCATCTAAGCCTAAAAACTGCGAGAGAGAGAGAGAGAGAGAGAGAGAGAGAGAGAGAGAGAGAGAGAGAGAGAGAGAGAGAGAGAGAGTGTGTGTGTGTGTGTGTGTGTGTGTTTCAAGGATAATACTAAATATATAATTCTCAAGACAACACAGGAT